>JAWWMK010000485.1:0-37546 GCA_035047105.1 Galeopsomyia nigrocyanea
TCAAGCAGCAGATTCGTGAATTGTTCGCGCAACCCCAAATACTGACGAATTTTTTTCGTAAGATTTCTACCAGGGTAAATTTGGTTTTATGTACGGAAGATTTCTTTTTGTAGTAAAATAGAGATTTGGATTTACCTTTTGTATCGAATGCAAAATACATGTGTTTTTTTTACAGAGCTTATCGTAGACGCAAGTCCAAAGGAGTCGATCAAGACGACAAAAGGGAAAAATCACAGTCGCCAGGGAAAACTGTCAGTTTTGCATCGGACGACGACAACAACAACGAGCACGATCGATCAGCTTCTGACGCTACATCGAGAGAATATCGAAGGTTTGAGAAAATCATTGTTTTATTCATTTTTTTAAACGTAAATAAAATAAACGTCGAACTTTTGTAATTAAAAGTTAATGATTGAACTCTCGAGTGATCGGCAAATGTGGTTCGTTACGTTTAAAAAAAAAGTTACGAATGAAATAATCAGTTTCATCCAATCACCGAGAAACCGACATCAATGTAAAATGGAAATCCAATCGATCAAATGGTTTCTAAAATACGTCTGACGCAGATGGATTTGTACTACTTAAAATTTCAACGAGTTACGTATATAACACACGTATACAGAGTTTATTTTTACAAAGCCATTAATAAATTGCTAGTTGCATTCGTGAAAGTACACGTCGATAGTATAAATTGATTATTGGACGAGGGAAACTAGTTAATCTTATTTGACGTTTGAATGTTTGATGTAAAGCTTCTACCTCGATTCGATTGTTTCTATTTTTGATTTTCATAAATTAATATTCTTTTGCACATAAAATCGAATAGTAAATGAATTAATCTGATTTGACATTTAAATATCTGATGTAAAGCTTCTCTCTACATTTAAATATTACTATTTTCGATTTTCATAAGTTAATATTCTCTCGCACGTAAAATCAAACGACAAACACTAAAGAATAATCACTCACGCATAAGTAAAAAATTTCTTCGCAGGAGTCCACGCATCTTGGGCGAATTACACATAATTCACCCATTAGATCCAGGACCGCGCGATCGATCGGACTTCGACATGCTGCACGGATTATTAGATCGCTGGACTTGCGCCGAGGAGGCGAAGATCCGCAACAGTTTAGACGACGAGCTACACAGAATCGACGCTCGTACGCGTATGCTTGAGCAGGAGATCGACATTCTGAGGGCCATCGATAGTTCGCGCTGCGAAATCGTGAGGAGGAAGGCCGAGAGGGCGAGAGCCAAGTTTCTCGAGGAGCTTGCCAAACCTGTCGAGCTTGAAGGTAAATGCGTGTGTATGTGCGTGAGGAGATTGATGATAACAATGATGATAATGATGTTGAAGTTGATTCTCAAATGGAAGTATATTGTTGTATATTTGACTTTGATTAATCAGTTATTTGCAGTACAATTTCTATTTCTATAATGAATATTTTTTTAATGAATTTTCGAATCAGTTATCGAATATTTGCATGGCCATTATTTTTAAATACATAAAGCGCCGGAAAATCTCGAATACAACGTGACTATATTCTCGTTTTTCCGAATTGTACGTTATAAAAAAATTCCGATGGACAACTCCATCAGCGCTTCTATATCGTATTGCGTATTTGCGTTACCTACGTACATTTCGAAAGTAATGAATTTGATTCCACGGATCCGGACGTCGATACGAATTCAGCTTTGCTTCCTCGTTCTATGCTCACAAGGTGCATACCGTACAAGTAATAAATACGATTCTACGAAATCGAATGTGGATGAAAATTCGGTATTTACTTTTTTTATTCGTGTTTACGTGAAACTGATGATATCGGATCCATAAAATTCAATTTTTGCAGAAAAACGCGAAAAATTGTTACAAACAAGCTGTTATAATTTCAATATACGTTCCCGTATCTTCCCGCAGTGCCCTGCTCGTCGAGAACCAAGCACGTGCACATCGAGACCTTGAACGTACAGCGGGCTCGCGAATTTCGCGAACTCTACGACACATTGCTGCTGGAAGAGGACGAAGATTTGAGCGAGTTCGAACGTATGGAATTATTGTTCGCATTGAAAAGATGCATCAGTCTGCATACTTGTCCATCGTCTTTGAGCCTCGAACGACTGATCGATCAAGAACTCTACTTGCTGGCGTCGCACGTCGAACAAGCCAGACTCAAGTATCTCCGAAGTCGCATAAGACTTAGTTTTCTGCGATTGGCTCGTGGTGCTCTTGGATGCGACTATCGAATAAAGGTACGAGGTTATTTGTTTGATTGTCGAAAAGCTTTTGAAAGCGCGACGAGATTGAAAAAAAAATCTTTGTTTTGCTACAAATTAAAAAAAAAATCTGTTCAATTTTTCATTAAAATCCAAGCCAATCAATCAATCGACGCCGAAAAGCGCAGTAGGCCATTTGAAAAAAGAGACAAACAAATGGAAAAAAATATTTGGCAGGCGCGCGTTGAAAGTTTTATTGAAATGCTTTCTATAAATAAAATGTGCACGTAAGCCTTTTATATTTTACACGCACGCGGATATCGAATTTTTTTTTTATTTATTCTTTCTAAGTCCCGCGTTTTTTGCGAAATCTGTCGAAACGCGCGCGCGCAAAAAAAAAGTCAAGCTGGTTTCAAAATATCCGGCCATTCCCAGTTGTAAAACAAATAAAAAAAATATTTTTGTTTTCGAAATCGTAAAATTTCACTTCCGCGCGAACAAAGTATTTTTCCAAAATAAACAATTAATTAAAACTGTTGAACATTTTCAATGAAGAATTTATCGAGAACTCGATTATGCCTGTCGTGCGGCAAGCTAAGACGATTGGAGGCGTTCGCAGCGGATCACCGCGAGCGTATCTCAAGGACGTGCGTCTATTGCGAGAGCCTCGCTCCGAAGAGGCGTGACTCCCAAGTGTGCTCGGAGATCTACGAGAGGATGCTCAGCGAACTCAGAAGGAGCGAGGCTATGAGGTAATTGCCAGAACCTTCTTTTTTTCTTTCTCTCTCTCTTCTCTTCTCTTCCTTTTTTTCTTGCTGTCGAGAGAGGGAGGCTCGAGCTTGACATTTTGGGCATTTGAGATTTGAAGTGAGGCTTGAGGAGCGAGTGGCTTTTTAATTTGGATGGAGTGTATTCTGAAACAGGCAGTTTTTTTAATTATTTTTTTAAAATAAATTTCTTTGACGTATTTAGTGGTTTTTGATTATAAAATTTTTTTCGTGACATTAAATATTCGTAAATTATGATCAATAAATCAAAAACGTTAAACAAAACGCATTTACTTACAGAATCGACGGCACAAGCAGTTTAGCCTTCGTAATGGGTCCCAAAGCAATAGGCTATCTCGTAAACGACATCTGGCATGGACGCTCGGCCATATCCGAGTGCAGCGATCTCGATCGATTGCGTCTCATACGACTAGATCCAAACTCGACGTGGACACCGTGGAACACGTTGCTGGTAACGAGAAGCGAGGCGCTGATGCACGAGTCGATGATGCGTGACTCCTGCGCCTCCGAGGTCTACGACGCCGAGCTCGTGCGCAAATTCCGTCGTATGAATCTGCAAGCGAGATTGTACTTTGAGAATCTTACGAAGTACGCTCCCTCTACGTGCTTACTTTAAGATCTTTGTGCGTTGACGATTCGTTTTTCAGTTGTATTGTTGAATTTCAACGTTAGATGTTTATGAATTTGATTTGAAAAAAAAAAACATGTTAATTATATTTTTATAGCGGAAAGTTTCGTTATAATGTACTCACAATTATATACGCTATGTTTTACACGTTCGATCGTTGCTAATCGAAGAGGAATAAAGTAGAGAATAAAAGGATGGAGAGTAGTATCCATCAAGTAAAACGCAACTATTTGTTTCTTAACCTTTGTCTCTTTGGTGACTTTGACCTCGCACGCAAATTAATTGCATTTCCGGTCTCTTCGCGCGCAACGCCAAAAATTTGCCAGCAATGCGAGTAATTTTTCTTCTCTCGACAGTCGTAAAAAACAGTTTAATTAAAAAAAGGAGGAATGAGAGCACACTCATCTTCCCGTGGTTTGTAAAAGTAAAAGATAAAAAAAAGAAGAAGATGAGTACGCGCAGAGGGAGAAAAAAAATGTTCTTCGATTGCACGTCGAAGTCGTAACCCCTGGGTTACACGCAAACCTTTCCAATGATCGCTTTTTTTTGTGGTTTGTTCGTGCTCTCGCAATTACGACGCGGGTGATCTTTTTCAGCTTTTGCACGTGGCTCGCGCGGGAAAGTAAAAATCAACGTATCAAATTCTCGCGTGACTGTGAATTGCAGGATTTTTTACCTTTCGGTGCTGTATCAATGATTTCTTTATTTTCTTTTTTCGATTCATCGGTTTCGAATAGCTCTATTGAAAAAAAAAATTGATTGGGATCGGATTCAAATATCTCTTTCAGTGTTCGAGCTTCATATTCACAAATTGAAAAACATAAAAGATTGTTTTATCAGTAAAACCCGTACAATAAATGACAGGAAACTAAATAATTTTCGATTCTCTACTTTTTCACTTCGATCGAATGAATACTGCAACGCAATATCAGTTACCATGAGATTTTCGAGAAAATGGAATTGAGAGCGAAATAAATTGTTTGAAAGGATTCTTCGCGAAGCGGCGCACGGCTAACATTATTCGATTAAATTTAACAAGTTCAATCGTTCGATTCACAGGTATTTGTTAAAAATTCGACAGGTCGATCGACCTCGTTTAAATGTCGTAGAAAAATATATAACGAGATCAAATAAAAGTCCCTCATCCATCTTCAAAAGAGAAAAATATCAGAATTTTTATTGAGATTACACGTAGCTGCTAGTAATTTCCTCGAAAATCCATCAAAAAGCTGGATAGAAAATCCAGTGTATACGCTATGGAGAAGCTATTCAGTCTTTGGCTCAGCTCTCTTTTTTTTACTCTTGTCTTTGGAGGTTTCCGATTAAAACGGACCTTTTTCACGGCTGCTCTCTTTCAGTAGCAGCAGCAGCAGCTTGGTTCTGGAGAGCCATTTGCAGAGAGCCCATAAATAAGTCCGATCCTAAGTACGATATAGACAGGTATATATCAACGTCGCTATACCGAAGAGACGCTCGCGCTGTGCTTTAAATGCAAATGGCCAGCCTCTCTCTCTCTCTCTCTCTCTCTCTCTCTCTCTCTCTCTCTCTCTCTCTCTCTCTCTCTCTGGTCCTTTGCGCCATTTGTGTGCCCCGCGAACTTGGCCATGCCTTGCAAGAGATTTTTTTCGATTAAAAGCGCCCATTGCAGCCACCGCCCGTCCGCCTGCCGCCGCGGTCTTTTCCAGTGATAAAGGGCCGAGTTTAGTCGGCCATACGGTATTATGCGAACTCTTCTCGGCTCTCTGCTCTTCTCTCAATATTTTCCTTTTGATACTTTCCAGCGGCTTTCGAATGACTTATAGTTAATAAATTGTTGAATTATTGTGGATTTTTTATTCGAGATTTTATTGTATTTTTTAAAATGTTAATTATCAAATCTTTGCCTACCGTTGATTAAATTTAACGGTTTTGTTTTTAATTTTGATAATTGTATGTAAGTCATCAACTCGAATGCATAAGTTCTATTTTGCATGATACGAAAGCATTGATTATCGTTCGTTATATAATTTTTATTGTTGTGATTTTACATGGTTACATGCCGCGCCACAAACACACATATATATACCACGTTTGGAAGATTTTATTCAATATTTTATTCTTCGATATTTAATCATCAATGTCTTATCACACCACCCATTTCTTTATTAAATTTATCCTTAAAAAAAAGATCTGATGCTCTCAGAGCAAATAAAGTAGGTCAGCCGGATGAGAGATCAGAAGATCGAGAAAAAAAAAGAAGGGGGGAAGAAGAGTCGGGTATTGAGTCAAGTTTAATTATCTTAGAATCCTAATAATCCTTGCTACGGCGACACATTGAAAAGTTTAATCGATTTAAGAAGTCGGCCAACGAGTTCATTTACAGTTGGCGAAACTTGCAGTCGGGAGGCTGCGCGCCGCCTCGCGCGCAAAGCAACAAAGTCACATTGCCCCTCCATCAGCTCTCTCTCTCTCTCTCTCTCTCTCTCTCTCTCTTGCCGTACCAAGCTTGCCGTACTGATTGCAGCCTCGGCCGTAGAATTACGCCGATGAATCAAGCCCTGCCGAGAGAGAGAGTAGACGACTGCTACTATACGGCTGCTTCTATATATACTGGCAAGCATTCGCTCTCCAGATTATCGGCCGACTTTCTCACTCGTGCTTCTTTCCTTTTTTTTTTTTTTACTTTACTTCTTTTTACGGAGTTTGGATGGAATGATGTTTTCTTGGTGTGGTAATATTAGGATGATTATTTGTTTTATAAATATCCGTTTATTGATACAATTCCTTCATGCTTTGATATTTAAGAAAAGAAAATAATGCTATTATTAGCTATTGTTAGCTGACCATTTTATTGATTATGAATGTTAGATGAATGATGAGATCAACTTTAATTAAATTCAAGGAAATTAAAAAAAAAAATATTCTTTTCAATTTATATCGAAAATATCGAATCGTATAGATTTAAAAACATATTGAGTATCATTTTGGATTTTTAACAATTTGTTCTCATTATAATTTGCTTGATCTTTACCATCGATCTATTCTTGTAAAATACTGAAATATACGGTTAGAAGGCGATAACCAATGAATATGTAAACTTTCTTGGTGCAATCGATCGTTTACCGAACTTCCAAAACTTCAGATTGATCTAATCGACCACTAAACATTGTCGCCGTCAGTTCGGGTTGTTACTTTACTTGCATTCGCATAGTTACGATAGTTCTTGTAAAGTACAGTTGCTCGTGTCTCCTATCTACTTAAATAGTTTAGAAATAGAAATGAGATAAAATACATGCCTTATCCGTTAAGACCCCATACTTTGTTAAATAATTTTCAAAAATATAATAATATAATCAACATTATCGCAACAGTTCCAGGTAATTTTCATCGTCGCACCTACATACAGAGAAACCGAAACGTCTCGGTGAACAAATCCGCGGTCTCTTTCTCACTCTGGCGCAACAACTGCAGCTGCAACAGCAGCAGTCCTGGGAAGTAGCATACAGCTTGCGATTCGTCTCTTTCTCAACCACACAAGAGCGCGTGTGCATACATATACACACACAGACAGACAGACAGACAGAGACACACACACAGACGTACACAGCGAGCCTCGGGGAGAAAGATTGATGCGGCGTCTCTTTAACTTTAGATTATGCTCTGGGCTCGCGCTCGGGACAGTGAGAAGTTGGCGCGCGCGCGATAGTTGGACCGCGAAACTTTCCGGCGTTCGAACTTTCGAATTATCTGAATTTCGACGGAGCACTTCGAGAGAGAGAGAGAGAGAGAGAGAGAGAGAGAGAGAGAGAGAGAGAGAGCAGAGAGAAGGTTACATTTTCCCTCGACGATATTACTTTACCTCTCCGTAATCCGAGAGAGACAGAGAGAGAGAGAGAGAGAGAGAGAGAGAGAGAGAGAGAGAGAGAGAGAGAGACATCTTTTCGTGCGGAAATATCGCGAGAAGGAGAGAGAGAGAGAGAGAGAGAGAAACACTTGCGCTTTTGTTATCGGCTGCACGTGGCTTGAATCGCACGAGACTTGAAGGTGCGAGAACGCGATACTATATATATCTAGTGTCGGTTAATTTCTCGCTTGCCGCGCTGAATTCCAATGCTATACACTACTACTCGCTTGCGTTATTTTTTTTCTTTTTATCTTTGCAATTGATGCCGCGATGATTATCCGCTCGAACGTTATTTTTCTGTACGGGAAATCCGGATTATTCCTTTGATTTTTGCCTTGAGAATTTTAAAATACAAAAAAAAATTGCTATTTTTTTGTATCGCTTTTTTTGACGTCGACATAATTACAAATTCGTACACGGTTAAAGTTCGTTTTAATTTCAGCTCTACAAAGCAGAAATTGTTTTTCACAAGTTTATTTAACTTACAATAGCTTCAACAAAGAACAAGTAATTTAATTAGTGCTGCTGTTCTCTGTAGCGCAAAAGTTTCAAAGAGTTAATTAACTCGTCAATCGAGCGTTCGAAAGAAATCAATTTCATACGCGAATACAAAAAAAACTTGCGTGCGAGTTAGACATTGAAGAATTAATTAATCTTATTTTAAATAATCATTTCGAAATCAAATTTACATAAAATAAAGAACTATCGAACTCGCAATCAAATGTGTATATAACACGAAACACCCCCCTAATTCCAAAAGGGCAATTATCCCTCAGCTGAATCCCCTACGTCGCGCAAATCTTTCACGAGCAAAGTAGACTGTTTCCGCAAAGGGGCGCGTCAAAGCGAAAAACTATTCGTCGATATAGACGATGGTGTAACGACACGCTACAAGGCAATAAAAGTAAATGTGCCGTGAGATGCGAATGACGCATTAATCCGCGCGAGAGGCGATATCATTCGAAAGCGGCCCGCGTGCATATAAAAAGGTCGTCGGTGGGGGGGTTATGCGAGCGACGATCGTAAAAGTCATGCCGCGCACACCGCACGGTGGCAAACGCGCGATCATCAATCCATTATTCCTTTTTAATAGAGTTGTCCCCCCACCCCTCTTGATTATTTCGTCATTGGTTATAACGCGTCATGAAAATTCGCTCGATATAGCGTTTGTATATTGGTGCATTGAGTGGATTGTTCACTTTTGTTTGATCGTACTTTGATTGAATGGACCAGTGGTTTAGTGAAATTATGTTGATTATCTCGAGTGTGATCGATTGTTTTTTAAACGGTTTTAATGATTTCGAGCTACAATTAACGAAATCGGTAAAAAACTATCCAAATCGAATTATGAAAATTTGAGAGAGAGGGTAAACTTAATGAATTTACGTAAACAACATCGATTAGATCATCGTCCGCGGCTATTGATTTAGCTATATATCCCCCATACGACAGATTTAATGATCAATCGAGAGACACGATCAGCGAGTGTTGCATAATTTAATAGCTCCAAAATTGTAAATCAGCTTTTATCGGGAAACCCGAATTGAATAATCCGTAGTCGTACTAATCGAACTCGCTCTCTCTCTCTCTCTCTCTCTCTCTCTCTCTCTCTCGTCCCACGAGGAATGTAAATGCTAATTTCGTCGACTGTTCGATTTACCGTACTTATTACCGGAATTGCTAATTGCGTGCTTATATCGATCGGAAAAATCGATGTAAATAAGTTGTCGTAGATTATTTTACAACTGTAGCGTTCGATTCGATTAAATAATTTCTAAAAACGTCCTATTTCCGCTTGACACGAGCTAATTAAACTAAATCCTGTTCGTTTAAATTTTCACCAAAATGTCCTTTCGCCTACAAGCATCGAAAATCGAATGCATTTGCATTCGAGAGAGGCACGGGGATTACAGTTCAGCGTTGTGTTTTCAAACCAGTCAATCACTTTTCACACACGAGAGAGAGAGAGAGAGAGAGAGATAACGAATAGCCGGGCGAACAAAACTTAATATATATACAACACTGCGCGCGTAAAATCTAAATAAACGTCAATCACGCAAAATTTCCCGCCAAACCGTCGAATTAATCTCCCTCACGCGATAAACCCCCTCCCAAAAAATTTCGTGACGGATATATCATCATTGGCATCACTCACGACGCGTACATAAATCGCCTTGATCCTTCGTCGCGATTAACAAACGTGACTTCTGCGTTTAGGCATCGCTAATTAGAATCGCGCGGGCGCTCGACGCACGGCGTAATTGATTTCTATTGCTAATCTGCGTGTTACACCGACCGACTGACAGACGTGTTGCTACACAGCCAGCTGCTGTTGTTATCGTGTGGCCTAAAACTGTACGTTAGTACTTTTCGTTCGACACTGTATACAAGCAAAAGCTACGTCTCGTTTTACTCGGTGAGTGCAAATCGAACTGTCTATACACTTTGATACGCTGTCCGCGTTTGTCTTTTCGGCGAGACAAGGGATATTGTTTGTTTTGTAGCTTGACTTGTGCGATGGGTTTTTTTTTATAATAGTGAAAAGTAGGTTTGTTTAAAATGATGTCGACATGTTTCATGTGAAATGTGTTTTATAATCTCGTGGACTTTCACGAATTGTAGGATTATTATAAGTAGATAATATTATAATGTATAAAAATATTATGATATAAAAAAAACTCTGCAAAGCGCGAATGTGCCGAAGAGGATAAAATGTAAAGTAGCAAAGTTTCCCACAATTACGGTTCCGAGTACATATAAGTAAGCGGAATGAAAATATTAAACTCTTTTTAATCCCGCGCTGAATTTTATTTATTCTCACGAGAAAATCGACACAAGTGTATTTAAAAAGTACGAATCAATCGTATTTTATTATATTCGATTTCATTCGACATTTATACCCACAATCACCAATCCCTCAACAAAGGCAGCTTACTTACATCTCCCATTCGAGTATACCTGTGCTGTGCAAGACGGAGAACGCAATTATTCCCCGTCGAACGTTAATATTCACTGCGGTATAGCAGCACACGAACGCTTAAGAGTCCGTTCTTGGAAAAGGTAATCTTCTCGAGTGCGGGTTCGCCGCTGCTGCTGCTGGCTGACTCTCGATATGAAGACAACGACGACGACGAAGTTGATGTATATAGATACGAGACAATCGAGCGTTAGTAGAGTTGTATAGTAGAGGACGACGAATGATCCGATTTGCAATTAGTCGACGTTTAATGGGCCGCGGGAAGTTTGAATCTGATGAGAAGATTCAGTGCGCGCGCGCCGAGGACTTGAATAACGTGCAAGTTTCGCTCCGTAAGCTTTCGGGACGTATTGTTAGCTGCGTCGTTTGCGAACTTCGATTTTCGGGTAATTGAATTGTGACTTTTTCACCCGAGATCGATTAAATAATCATAAATGTTCTTTCGTAAATTAAAAATAGAAAACCTATGAGATCTTTGTAAACACTCGGGCCTATACGATATGCTTGCAAGCGAAAAGCTGACAATAGTAATTTTCGTTGTCAAGCTCGCGTGATGTGCAACAAAACGTTAATTGCATCCTTGCTCGCGCGAGTGATACGTCGGTGTATATATCGTGGCTGGGTTCTTACTTAGCGAAATGAACGGCGAGGTGGGTTGCCGCTGCTTATGAACTTTCGCAAGCTTCCTTCTCCACTTTCGTGTCTATATACTTTGATGTGCTTTGGGAGAGAAGGTGGGGTTTTGGAAGTTGTAGCCATATCGGATATCCGATCCTTTCCGCGAGTACGCTCCCCTCCAAGTTTTCTCTCTCTCTCTCTCTCGCTCTGTAGAGCGCCAAGTTGATTTATTAGTGATACTCGCGGAAAGGGGTTGAAATTCCATCGGACGGATATATACTGGTATGAAATGGGGGATCGGGGGATACGTGTCGGAAATACAGGATTATGCGATTAGAAAATTTTTTTTTTTCAATGTTTCGGTTTGGTTTGCTACTGTGTGCTGTGTTTGTATACTGTGCTTTTTTTTTCTTGCTGAAATTTTTGAAAAAAAAAAATGTTATCAGCTATTGCCGCCAGGAGCGCGGAGGTAGGAATCAAACGTAGGTGAAACAAGTACCTACAATGAATATTTTAATTTTATTATACTGCCTGATTTGCAATTTTATAACTATCTATCAATTTAGATTATTGACTCACTAAGAAAACGATTCCCTATATTCTCATTTACTTCTCTGGCTTCGAAACACACACCTGACCCGCGATCTCAATTTTCTCGCGTGTGAATTGAAAAATGGCAACGCAATCCTGAAACACTGCACGGAAAAAGAGAGAAAAGCGAACGATCGCGAGAGTATATCAGTCAGCGTCCGCGCCTCGATACTTTATATCCGCGTGTGGCACATACACTCAGAATCCAACGATTTTACTGTCAATAATCACCATCGACTAACTTGATTTATCGTCTCGCCAGGATTTTTCCTTGCGATAATGACGATGGAAAGAAAAGTTTTTGCAAGCCTCGCACGTATGTCCGTTCGATTTTTTTGAGAGAGAGAGAGAGAGAGAGAGAGAGAGAGAGAGAGAGAGAGACCTCGCTTTCCACAAAACGCGGTTATGATGGAGTGAAGCAACCTTTCGCACTCCACCGCGCGAGAGACTTTATAAAAATCGTCATTTTTTTTTAAATTTTATTTTACGTTCAATAATTCATCGTGGGAATTTATTTCGTTGTAAAAAAAGGGGATTGTGGTACTTGTAAAATACTTCTTTTTTTACGAAGTAGTCTCGTATTATATATTTTATTGCGGACGTTAAAGAAACGGGGAAAAAAATACATACAGCAGTAAAAGACCCTTTATAACATCTCAAAATCCAGTAAACTTATTCTGCCGCGCGCAAGTAGAATTTATTCAATGCCCATCTGGCGCCTATAAAATTTTCCCGTGCCTTTCGCGTCCGCAGAAAAAAAATATTCCTTTACTTCTCATACGAATTGTAATAGGTGTATACTGGGATCAAGCGATTCGGGATTACGATTTTTATTTTTTTTTTCTTCTTCCGTAATAGAAAGTATATCCATTGTCCTTGAATAATGTACTCGCGTATTCTCATCGATACAAAATTGAAAAAAAAAAACAGTATTTTTTTCTTCATCTCACCAAAGTAAATCGCAGGATAGAAACTTCATTATCTCACTTCCTTTTCAAGAAAAATCCAAAGCAATCTCTCGAGGCAGTCTCATCGAATTCTCGTCAAAAACTCAAGGCCTACGTAATTGAGAGAAAAAAAAAATCGTAATTTTGTTTACTCGCACTCGCACACCTATAAAAAACGTCGGTCGAGAGTGATAAGTCCTTGAACGATCGATTTGTTTTCTACTTTTTTTTTCTCTCCCTATGTGTGCTTCTCTCTCCGTCAACCGTAATCTGGCTCGACTGATGGTCGGCCGATGTTCGAGGGTGCCAATAAAAACTCGAGTGGACGATTGCAGTGTAGCTTAAAGTCGCGTGCGGCCTATCTCAACCTTTAACCTACCTCGTTCTTTCTTTTTTTTTATTGAACTTTTGTAATTTTTCGTTTTTATAGGGTAGTATTACTCGACGTACAAGACAATATTTACTTTATACATCGATTAAATTGCTGTACTCAAAACTTACAAATTTGTTTTTTTACGTATCAGCCAATATTTACGACATAGATCGATTAAATTGCTATATTCAAAATTTATGAGTTTTTTTGATGTACAAGACAATATTTAGTACATAACATCGATTAAACTGCTATATTAAAAATTCAAGGATTTTTTTTATAATGCACGTCGGTTCTTTTTCTTCCCCGAAGGTATTTGTTATAGATGCCGCGCTCATCGAAATAACAAAGTGCGAGGATAATAAACTGCGATGCGTATCGGGATCCGAAGCTTTTGAGCGCTCGGTGGTATTATCGTCGTCGGATCTTGGAAGGAAATTACCTATATAAACGGGAAAATATAAGAGTCTTCGAGAAATTGGATTCTTCTTATCTTGGTGTAAAGTCGAACCCGCGGTACACTCTTTTAATATCAATTTTCATGCAAAGAAAAAAAAAAAGTTTTTTTTTTCGCTAAACGCAACACGACTTAATCAAGCACGATAATCATCATAACTTATTCACGTCGTTTATACACACACAAATGGCGGCGACAGATAATAATCGTTGGCCTCGTTGATAAGCAAAGCACACTCGCACCTTATTTTCGCTGCTGCTGCTGCCTCCTTTTACGAGGCGGGAGGGAGTAAAGTGCCACACCGAGCCTTTATGGCTGATAGGGCCACACACACACACATACACACACGCGGCTGCGCTCCGGGAAAAAGATAGTTGTTGTCAAGCGGAAAAGTATGCGGTATATTCAGGGAGTAGGTCGAAATTCTGCTCTCTGTGTGTGTGTATAGTTCGCAGATTGCGGAGTCGCTCCCTGGAAATTGACACGTTTAATATTTAAATTTGAACCAATGCTGCTGTTACGGTACGTAAGCGAGGGAGAGATAAAAATCTCAGCTTTTTAGGATGGTTTATTTGTTTGTGTGGTGGGGAAAATTGTGATATAATTTTGAGAGTGCATTTGACAAGTTGATTTCAAAACTTTAAAACTTTAACAGTTTAATTATATACTTTCGTACATTGACTAAATAAACGTATCGTGCACGTGAGTAATTTAAAAAAAAATTAAATTAAAAATATATCCTTTAATCCAAGATTTTTTAATCATTGAGCCAATAGCATCCAAAGCGCGCGCATTCGCAAACGGCGAGCACGTTCGCGCTTGAAACGTCTTAACCGTGCATTTCACGTGCGAATCGCAAATTATAGCGTCAATTATGTAGCAGTTTTTCGCGAGCGCCGAGATTGTTTTCTTTTGTAAGTTTTCCAAACGTATCTCGATAATTCTTGATTAAATATTTGGTGGAAATTTTCTTCATCAATTCAAATATTTCAGTTTTTTTAATTACATATAATTACGAGTGCAATTTCGTGATTCATTAATCAGTATAATTAATTATTACGAATAAAACAAAAATTAGCTCGCACACGTATCCGGATGGAATAGAGTAAAAGTCGTCGCATACAATATAAATCGATATCAATACGTCCTTCCTTGCAAAGTACACTCGTTGACAGTTAGCTCAAAAGCCGTGCCCGTCTGCTCCCTCGTACGTCTTGCACGGAAAAAGTTTCTCGCGGCGGGCCGAAGAATTCAAAAAGCTCGATATTTTATTCAGGCAGCGGCGAAGCTAAAAGATCGCGGTGAAGTTCCGACGTGGATTACTTTATATATACGTGTGTGTGTGTGTGTGTGTGTGTGTGTGTGTGTGTGTGTGTGTGTGTGTGTGTGTGCGTGCGTGTGTGTGTGTGCGGAGGTATCTTGTGACAATTTGTACAGTGACAATTGATACACATTGTATCGCTGATTTATTTACGATACAATAAATACATTACAAATGTATTTCCGTAACGTTGTCGTTTAAAATTTTTTGAAATCTACATTAATAAATAACTTCATCGTAAAATCCACAACTATATGTAACGTACCGCGCGATCACGTATCTATAAATATGCAGGCAGTCAATATCACAGCCACACACATTCGCACGCACACCACCGCCGCCCGATATCGTTAAACAGAAAAGCAACAGCAACGATAAAATACACCCACGCGCGCGCAGCAACAATTCAGCGACCATTTAAAATCGGTGCTGGAGAATAAATTGGTTGAAATTATCTGTACGTATATGCTCGCAGGTATATATACACAGCCACATGCACACACACACACACACATATATATACGCATAATTCGCAGGACAATCGGTGGGTTGCCGTAAATAATTTAAAATCTGGCAAGCCACCAAACGCATTTTACCGCGTGGGATATGGCGAGTGGAGAGAGAACGAAAAGCGACTCTTTTCTCGAATACAATGAATAATGGAACGCGAATAGAAAAAAAAGATTTGGGTGCGTCCTTCTCCTTTTTTTTTACTATTTCAGAATCGAGAGAAGGCTCTCCCGGATCTATAATCGCCTTATATTTTATTTAAAAAATTGAACGGATTTTCATTTTAACGGATTTTTGGAGATGAGAATAACTGTGGAAGAATTCGTATCAAGGTGAAAAGTTTTGAGGATTAGGGTGTCCTTTTTGAGGGAGTGAGAAGTTGGAATTTTATGATTTTGTTTGTGAAATTGTTAAATTATAGGGCGTTTGTTATTGGGTATGCATGGATTTTTTTTTCTCTATCGCTAATATGTTTTCATGCATTCCCATATTCTAGATTCTATTAAAACTGAACTAGAAAAACATGTCAATCTTTGTAAATAATTCAAATGGAATTTTCCGTAGAATTAGAATAAATTCCATCCATCTATGAAAATAAACAAGCAAACAAGCATCAAGCGAAAGTGAAGCGTTTCACACTCAATAGAATAAAAGAGAGAAAAAAAAACCGCAGTAGGAAAATGCAAGTGTTTAAACGAGTAAAGAGAAAGGCAAGCATTATATATACATATATAGCGACCATTTGCGAATGAAGCAGATTGAAAAGGAAAAGCCACCAACACCACCAGCACCAACGTGTCGACGAGATAGAAGATAGAAATGAGCGCTTTGCGCCGGAGGCTGTTATAATTACTCAGTGATGTCGACGAATGGTACGCGCGCGGAGCTCCACTTTCCATTCGTTCTATCGCTTTCCTATTATTCTTGCCCTTATCTCTGCGTCTGCCTGGCGCGCGCGATTCGTCCGATTCATCTTTCTCGCTGCTCGCCGAGTAACTTTCCATTTCTTACTCTCTGATGCTCCTTCTTTTCTTCCTTTTTTTTTTGTTCTTTCTTCGCCTTCTTCCGCCGCTGCCTGCTCTTTTGTGTTTTTGAACTATCTTTCGCTTGTTTTCTTTTCTTCTTGCTGCAATATGCGCGAGTTGTACGCTTCAGTTGCTGGAGCGATCATGTAAACGCTTTTGTTTTGGTTTTTTTTTCTCTTCATTCTGGGGAAAAAAGTGTGATAATTGTATGCGCCTTCGGCACGTTTGTCGAAAAAGTATACTTTGAGAAGAACAATTGTTTTTTTTTCTCTGTTAACTTAATTGCAATTAATTTTTTGATCGCTTGCATTAACAAATTTTCATCTCTTGATCGATATCATAATTTTAGCCACTCTGCCGAGAAGTTCACTTTCTCGCGCTCCAATTAGTTCTATCTCGCAATTATATACCGCGAATCGCTCAACTACATTTCTCCATCGTACTCGTACTCGAACAACCCTCGCGGATGCTTTCCCGGTATTATTTCAGTACGTCCGCTTACAGCATCCACCTACTCTTTCACTTCCTTCTATCCTTATCTACCATCTCTCCTTCGTCTAGTAGAAGAGCCAGCTGAAAAGACCACTCATCGTCTTTCTCTCACTCACTCACTCACGTGGAAAATAGCGAAGACTTGTCAGTCTTTAGTGGCGATGCGAGAGAGAAAGAGAGAAAAAAAAATCATTTTTCTCTCACTCACTCTCTCTAGACGTACAAAAGCTCGCGAGGTAGGTAATAAAGTTATATACCGCTAGAAAAATATTTTTCAACGCTGAAACTCCCCTGTGATTCGCTCGCTCTCTCTCCCTCTCTCGCTTCAATGGAATTCACTTTAATAATGGCTCCAGTGCTTTTTCATAGTCAAAGTGGTAGAGCTTTTCTTTTTTATTTTTTTAGACTGAAATTTCTGTGGCGATTCGGTGGTGCTGAATAGTTTGAGAGAGATTTCATCTGGTAAATTATACGCGAAGCCAGAAGTGATTTTCCGTTGGATTTAAGTGTCTTTTATACGACTTGCGAGGAGAGCTTGTAAGTTGTACCGAGTGAATCTTTTGTTCTGAAAAATTAACTTTTACGAGTTTATAACCGAGCACTAGCTTAACTTTTTAAACGAGGGGATTTCGTAATTCTTAAATTCTTGATTGCTATTAGAGTGCTTTACGTCAGTATTTCTCCAAATTTGATAAACTTAACTAGAAATGCGAAATTACACAGTGAAGTTGAAAATCCTCGATGAAATCTAGAAAACCATTAAAATTATTAAACTCTCAAAAGCGTTGATTATATATATTTCTCCGCAAATGATAATTCGAGTAAGCATATGCATAAAGCGACCAAAAACTCGTAACATCGAGTTTTGGAAAAGCAGCTTTTGGTGTAAAAGCACATGACGGAAAAAGCCGTTCGCCATCCGAGAGAGAGAGAGAGAGAGAGAGAGAGAGAGAGAGAGAGAGAGAGAGAGAGAGAGAGAGAGAGAGAGAGAGAGAGAGGTTGAAAGTGGACCACGTATCCGAGCTTCTCTCGCGTGCGCGAGCTCCAGAGATAACCTCGTTTGCCAAAGTCGCGGCAGAGGCGCTGGGAAAAGGGACGCAAAATTGAGTTTCACCTTGGCGCGGTTATTTTTGCTGTTGCCGCTGCTGCTGCCGTCGTCCGCACGCTTTTTGAGGGAAAAGGCCAAAAGGGAAATTTTCGCGTTGGATTTTTCGACAGATTCATAAACAACGCAAGTGCGGCGAACGTGGCGAGCATGCGAGCGACATGCCAGAAGAATAAACCCGGTGAAGCTTTTCTCTCTTTTTTTTTCTCGCACACATCGCGCGTATATGAGGTATTGTCGACGGAATTTGATGGTTTGGAATCTGGGTCGATCTCTCTTGTCTTCTTCTTCTTCTTTTTTTTTTTCGCTGGCGCGTGTGTTTGCTATTTTATAGCGAGGATGAAAATAGCTGTTTGCGAGTGTTTGGAATATTTGCGAATGAGAGGATTTCGGAATATTGTTTTGGGGTTGGGAATTCTATTTTATGAGATACTGTTTTCCGCGAACGACTGATTTATTATGGAATGTTTGTCGAAATTATATTCGAATATATCAAATTATTATATTTTTTCTCAAAACTACTTTAATACACTTCCAGGTATGATTTATGCACTGCTGCAGAATTACTAATAGGCTTCATCGAGAATTCCAGAATCGTTTGTTATTCAATACACCGAATTATATAAAAATAATAAAATTATTCTTCGTATTTTCAATTAAATTAAAATTTGTCATCGTGATTTCTGATGCGATCGAACACTCGATATCGAGATTAAAAATTATTAAATTACGTCGCATTATCGACAGATCCTTATTTCAAAATCATGACGTAGATTCAATAAGACCACAAAACTATTTCTCACACCATTTAAAAAAAAAGAGCTCACGCGCGTGATAGCGAATTCATTTTACGAACGCGAAGAATTTATTGACTGCACTCGACAAAAGTCTCTATCTCGATGTATTTTGTTATCCAGCACACTCGGCGGAGAAGAGAGAGAGAGAGAGAGAGAGAGAGAAAAAAAAAGAAAATTCCATAAATTTTAGAGAAAATGCGCTTCCACATTCGCTTTTTTTTCGGTATCAATTTAAAAATGTGGAGCACACCGAAGAAGGAAATTCAACTGGTGGGCGCGGCACAGCGTGTGCAGAGTACTACACACGCGTACAGTGCAAAATTAGCTGCTGACACGGCAGCTGCCACCACAAAGAGAGCGAATAAGAATCGCAAGGCGAGAAGAAGAAGAAAAAAAAATCTCATATCGCAGAGCGAACTTTTATATATATAGTTGTGTCAGACACAATTTTACCGACGTGTAGTAGCGCGTGGATCAAGAATGCACATGGAAAAAGAGAAGACGCACGCGAAGGCATATGGAGAGTATAAGGATAAAAACAAGGTGGGGTGGTAGAGAGGATCTGTGAGCCAGGTGAGTCAGCTAGCTGAATTTGTTATCGATACACGTGCGTCTCGCCTCGACTTGGTCGTGTTTTTTTTTGAGCTTTCGGGATTATAGTATAATGTCGTTGTTGTTGGTGTAGCTTAGTTCCCCCCCCCTCTCTCTCTCTCTCTTCTTTTTTTTGCCGTTCGAGGGATGATCAGGGATTTGCTTATATTATACGTGGGACGATGCTCGCAATTTTAATAAGCTGGATAATCTATTTGTGTTTCTGTGAGCGCGCGAGCGAGCTAGTAATCTGTTTTCACGAACAATCGACTTTCCGTTTAGTTTCCTAATTATTGGGCTGATGATCGATCGAACCAACTTTTTTCTTTCACTTTCAGTATCTTTCTGAAATTGATTGTAACATTGAAAATTCTGCCCGAAATAGAATAACTTTCTCATTTTTTTTTTAGTTGGGGATATCGTGGAACGTGGTATATTTATAACTGATCTTTTACGTGACTTATTTTAATGCTCTACAGATATCGAAAGATAATATTTTGCGCTCAGTGTATTCCATAAAATATTTGTTATCCGCTGAATAAATGATGGGTCAATACAAATGTCAGAGCCGCGCTAATTAATGAATGCTTTAATTTATCGAGGCTGACATTTCATTTACTTGTACTACTTATTTTCATTTTCACCGTTTTCTCTCATTAGCGATCGTCAAAATTACGTAACTACATCGGACAATTGCAAATTATATTACGTATAATAGTTCGAGATATTGTAATAAGCTTATGCAAAACAGTTATGTAAATAATTATTTTATATAAGATTGTTAACAAAAAAATCCAATAAGATTCTTATACGCGTTCTCACGCTCGAAGATCGAAAAACATTAGCAGAAGTATTCTCAAGAGAAGTTCGATCTAACAACTCGGAAAATAAAGCTGCTAATGCAGGTGCTATGTATTCAAGCATCATGCACTCACTCAATTAGCGCGCGCGCGCGTGGCCGTGTGAAAGAGGCTAGAACGTCTCATTTTCATTTGCCAACGTTGCGTTCTCTCCCTCTCTCTTCCTCTTTTTCTCGCCGTAACAAAAAGCCAACTTACTTTTCAGCTCTTTCGCTCTGTTTTCTTTCCAACTCTGTTTTGCTGCTATTTTTTTTCTCTCTCTCTTTCGTCTCTCGCGTGCGCTACGTATGTACGTGCAGCTTCTAGCGAAGTAGCGCAAAAGTCCTCCAAAACATCCGTGCCTACACGCGTTTCAACTTTTCCGGGGGAGAAACTCGCTCTACGAAAATTCGCCTTTGAGATCTAAATACTGCAAAAAAAAGAACGTGAATTCCTGCAGATTTAAGAAAGTTCAAACGTGTATAATTAAAGGGCTCGAGCGAGGAGAAAGGTTTTCTTTTTGTTTTTTCATTCGAGCTTATGTCAGCTTGATTTCTCGTGGGTAAACTTAGCTTTGTTGGAAAAAAAAAGACGGAAATTTTTGTGAGAAAAATGTTGTTCTCAATAAGTAAGTTGGCGAAAGTTTGAGAAATTAGCTTTTGAGAAAAAAAGAATGACCTCAAAGAAAGTTTTGTAGTGAAAGTCTTCCTTCGTCTGGAAAATTTGGGATTGTATTCATGAAGAATGAAAACTCTCATGGAATTTTTAGACTGTGGGAATAAAAAGAGTACTCGTGATTTTCATGCCAGTACTTTAATTATATATAAAGTTAATTTTTATAGGATAATGTGCTTCTAATATTGTTAAAAATATCAAATTAACTGTACAAAGGAATACTTGACATAACGCGATGTTAATTAATTATAAGCTTTTCAATGAAGCTCCTAAAATTAATCAATATTGCAACAATACAATCATTACAATACAATTAATTAATATTGCAACAATACAATCATTCTCAACGCGAATAATTACCAAACGAAATTCATTCAAGTCCGTTATCCAAAATTAATAAAATGCAAAAAAAAAACGGAAGAAATGAAAAAAAAACGAGATCGTAATAAACAGCCACTCAGAGCATCAATATTTGCGGGGGTGAAAAACGTTTTGGCGACGCAAAGTGCATCCGTAGGAAAACAACGAGCAATCGTACAGCCCCGCTGGTGATTTATTCTGGCCTCTAGGATTTTATAGGCTGGTTTTACGACAACATTAAATTCGCGCACTTGCGCGCGTGGCTTCGACAAGGGCGTGTCGAATTTGCGCGCACGCAATAGTGGGATATGTGCGGCTACGCTACTATTTTTTTTTATTCAGCGTGCGCGGCGACACGTAGCTCGTCGCTGATACAATTTTTTTTTTTGCGAAAATGGGATTTTGCAGGATATAGAATTTCCTGGCGTTAGAGAGAGGGAGATATCGAATAAACATCATGGTCTTTTTTTTTCAGTTTCGCTTTTATTTTGCTTTGGTGAAGAGTTTTCAATCGAAAAATTGAGAATAAGTGAATTGGATTTTGTAAAAATATCTGATCATAATAATAATAATTTTTTTTTCAGATATAAAATTCCACTGAGATGATCGTTGTCGGAATGTTTCTGACGCAAGTTAATAAAAAATTTTCAAACAATTATTCACGAGAATTTCGCAGTCGAAAGTATTTATATGAAAGTGGAATTCCTTGAATTAAAGAGAGAGGAGATCCACTACAACAAAGCTTCTCCGGGGATGACAATAAGACCTTTGACGCCCATTTCGTCACGATTAGGTGCGAGAGGAATGAGTTGAATGTGTCGAGGAATATTCTAAGAAAGTGCCGTAGCTCTTGAATGGAGCATTGTTATGGACTCGACGACTTGCATTTTTGATCTTCTCTTGAGATTCCTTGGAATTTTCCAGAGAATACTAGAAAAGTCTTCGAGACATAATTGAGTTTCTGCGTGGATCAAGAAATTAATGTTAGCATTGCGAAAAAAATGAATACATGCGTTTGATTAATTATGCTGCACGTCATGACTATAGAAGAACATTAATAAAACCTATTACTAGTTCCGTAATCACTTCAACAAAGTCTCAATCAAAATTTAGATTAAATGTTAAATTACTCACAGAATAATACCACTCGTACTTTGTTCTCCGGGCTTAATTACTCGGAAATAATGCACTCCAGTACAAATTGAGTTTCGAAGCCGTGGGAAATTGATTATTGATTTTCGATCAAAATATCTATCCGACACAAAAGACACGAAAGAGAGGTAGAACAAAAAAAGAGGAAAATTCTCAGCTTCATTTCAGATTCGCAAAGTTCGTGAGAATATTCACTACTAGCGCACTCCAACTCGAGAGGTAAAAAGAAAGAGATAGAGAGAGGGGGGTAAAATTAAATCCCTCGGTTTGATGTACTCACGGTTCGCTATAAAAACGACGTAGGAAAATTTATGAGAAAGAAGGGGGTGGGCGGGGATATAGATAAAGGGAGAGAGAGAGAGAGAGAATGAAGGAGGAAAAAAAGATGAAGAAACTCGAACTACACTGCATCAAAATTGCATACCGAGAATCTCAACGCGGCAAGGGATGATGAGAGAGATAAAAGAGGCCAGCAGATGGGCTTTAAGTGTCGTGGAAATTTATGGAGGCTCGCGCTCGTTAAGGCCAAATCAATTTACGAGCTTTATTTCAAACGTCAGGGAATTTATTATGTATTTTCAATCTATAAAAATCTACCTTTTATTCTTCTTTCTTTCTTTATTTGTTTTATCTCTCTGTGCGCTCGCGCTTCAAAGCAGATTATTTATACGCGGCATAAATACATCAGCGAGAGATTTTATCTTTTTTGCATTTTACAGCCCGGTTACGTGCATAAATAATGTTCGGTCAAAAGGCTTTCACGCAAATACGTGAAGTATAATTTGAAATTCGTTTAACGATCGCTAAAAATGCCTAAAAAAGGAAAAAAAAACGAAAAATTTCCAAAAATCCACATCCCACAAGGTATACATGCAATATATGCACACAGTAGCTTTAAAATTTTTACGCTTCGATCGCGGACGAACGTAAGCGTACGTGTCTTGAAAAATCGCAGTACTCGCTATATTTCCGCGACCGAAAAACATACATCTATAACAACGCGAAGAAAGAAAAAAAAAATTCTTTCTTTTTTTTCTTCTTCTTCTTCGCGTATACGACCGAATCACCTTAGAGTGCAACGAGCCGTCGGCAAAACCATGAATTTCAACGAGACAGCGCGGTAAACAGAGGATTGGTTTTGAAGACCTACGAGTAGACACTACACACCTCAATCGATATATACGTTTGAGAGTGCAAGCGTAATCACCATCAAAAATGCATCTTCATCTACGCGGATGCCGCGCTCGACTATATATATACCGCTAAAAGCCTGCAGCGCCGCCGTGCACCAGCTTTGTGGAAAATCGATGGAAACTTTGGCGTTATGGGCACCGATAGATCTGCAGTGGAGGTGGTACCGATAAATCTTGCATTGCGGGATTTTCGCTTGCTATGTTTCTTCGCGTGCACTCACGGAGATTCGACGGATGCTAAGCCCGGGTAACGAGCGATAATACCCCGTCATTTTTTAAGGATCAAAGTTTCAATAGCAAACTGAGCGAGATATGCACTTTCCGCGACGATCTATCCGTGGCGTTTTATTCATGCGATTTCGTGTGTACGGATATCGAGCTTGAAAAAAAAATAGAGCAACGTTGGATACACTAACACTAAAGGAAATTGATTGGGAAAGGGGAGTTGTTTTTTTTTGTTATTAGCATTTTTTCACAAATTTGATTGAAGTAATTTACCAGCAACTCTATTTTGGAATTTTGAGTATTGTAATTTTTACTGCAAATGCTATGAATACATGGCCTAGACTTCGAGTGAGATATGTGCGGGGCGAGTCCGGTTTCTTATTGAGTTGCTTTACACGTCTTGACTCTCAATGTCTGTCTTGAATTGCACGAGCGCGGGGAAAAGAAAAGAGGAAAAAAAAAGAAGAACAGGTGTTCGCGTCGAGGTGTTGATGCATGAAAAAGAAGAACAAAAAAGAAGTGAAGCGAGTGAAGAAGTTGAAGATCACAATTTAAATACTTAGAAAAAATATATAAGGTTACTAGTCTAAAATGAAATAAATATAATAAACCTTGATTAGAAAAACAAACCGCGATGGGAATTGAAATATGAAGTATTTTCGAATTCCTCCGATCATTACATTTCCCATTAAACTTATTGCAATTCACTATGCTCACTCCATATAATTTCGCAGCAACGCAGAGCCGGCAATGAATTCACAGCACGTTACATGCATAAACATTCATTGTAATTCGAGGCTTACCCAAGTGCATAACCAAACAGTCCATATCGCGCATCAACTTTAAGTCCATCACCCAACGATCTAAGAGCATCCCGAAATTTCTCCATCACGCGGCATCTATAACAACGTAGCTTGAGCGCCCGCGCGCAATAAAGTTCGTATCACCCGATAAAACAAAGGAAAATAAGCGCCGAGCACAAACACATACACACACACACACAAGTATGCCTATCTCACCTGGGCGTTCCACTCTAATCTTTCTATAGCTATATGTGTATGTGTATGTGTGTAGAGGGAGCTTTTGCCGCAATAAGGTCTTCCAGGGATTTCCGCCGTACAATACGCTGGAATTACACGCGCGAACGTGCCTCTTTCGCGGCGGCAGCCTCCGTGGCACTACAGCCGCGCTGAATATTGAAAAAAATGTTTGAAGTCGAGGGTGGGGAAAAAAAGGGACTTTCCTCGTCAATGTTGTTGTTTATGGATTCTACGTGAGGCTGTTATCGCCCGATATCCGTGGAATGAGTGTTAAATTTTTTATCAGATGGCTTTTCAGTTTCAGGAGAGAATTGGATTGGAATACTTCGATAAAAGTTGGTTTCCGCGGGTAATGATGTAAACGTTTTTGTCAAACTTCTTTCTTTGCAAAACGTAACTTTTTCGAATCGCTATGCAGGACACCGCCAGGTGTATCATCGATCTCCCCCAACGGATAGTTTCGCTCGCTGCGACACACGAGACAAACATCAAAAGTGTGTGTATAGCTTCGGAGCTAACTTTTTTTTACGTCATTTTTCCTTGCCGAATACGGCAAACCAGTTTTACGACACGGCACGTGATACAACGTAGCGCTCCTCGTCCTTTTTTTTACCGCTCGCCCTTTGCCGAGGAAGGCATAAACTTTTTTTTTATGCCTTATATGCAAGATTATTCATAAAATTCTCGTGGACAATTCGATTCCTAAATTGGTCGTGACAACTGGACTCAGTTTTATTCGTGATTTTTTTTTGTACCTGGAAAATTAGAAAGAGATCGTTATAAAACTATGAACTATAAATAAAAAAATAAAATTAATAATCAATTTTCACAAAGAATCACAAGCATGGGTGTATCGATGAACAGATTTAGATACCAAACCAGTGTAAAAACTAATCTCTAATCCATCGCATTTGAAATCGCAGCGAACGTTAATTATCGCACGAGGATAGAAAAAAAATGAGAACACGCAGAGACGATAAGCCACACAGGTGGCAATATGATTTTTCGCATCACACGTATCCGGGCGCGCTTTGATTGCGATCGTGCGTGCGCGATAATTCCTTCGTCAGTCGCCTATGTGTATTCGCGCATCCGCAGTTGATATTTGCGGAGAAAGAGAAAGAGAGAGAGAGAGAAAAACGGATGTATTTTTCTGCTACTCACGCGAGTTATAGAGCGTCGTCGATCGATCGCGAATGTCGCGCGCGGCTCTCGGTGAAAACGTTTGGCGTAAGAGTGTCTGGTTGAAATTGCGAATGCGAGCTCGTTTTTGGTGTTTTTAACGTATTTTTAGATTAAATTAAATTGTGGGGATTGAAGTAACGAATTACAAATCTGAAGAAAAAAAGTAGGGGTTGTAAAAAAGCGCAGTTAGTAGACTCGACTCGAACGATGAGCAATAAAAGAAAAAAGACCGAAGTAGCCGAGTAAACCGCCGTTCTTATTACAATCTCTCTCTCTCTCTCTCTCTCTCTTTCTCTCTCGTGCTCGAGTTTTTTTTTTCCGCAATCTTCAAGACTCGCTGGATATATACTTTTGTGTACGTAGCATTACACGGCACTTTTACGTTTGTGTGCCGCATGCTTGCGAACTTAGCCCTCCGAGATTACGGCCGAGCTATTAAGTTTCTCTTCGAGTTGTTGAAACTGATATAACCGACGATATGCCATCGAGATCAGCTGTACATTGTATTGAAGCTCCGCAGTTATTGAAACGGGAATTGAGATCGATAAACAGTTATATTTAGGTGAGTTTATTTTTTTTTATTTTTGGCTTTTCATTAGATATTTTGAGTAATCGTTGCTTTGGTTTCGCGATGTGCTTGTAGTCTATTTGCAGTTGAACTTGTAAGAACAAATTGTATCTTTTAGGTGGATTATCACCAAAAAAAATATACGTCGTTCAACGTTTATCACAACGATGCATAAAGTACGAAGCGTAAGCGAAATAATCGCCAGTCGTGAGAAGATTTCCATGAATAATGCTGTAAGGCAGAGTAGCGGCCATGTAAAAGTAGCCAAAGTTAAACTTGCCTGGCTCAACTCGGCTCAAGAGCGACGAGGAGGCCGAGTAACATTACTCATCGAGCAGCTCAAGTCTTATTGCGAAAATTCAAGTCTTGCCGGCTGCAAGTATATTATCGAGAATCGTCGCACTTTGTTCGAACGGTAATATTATCAAGTTTAGAGATGTTTTATGTGTATCAGTTAAAATGTAGTTTTATATGGGTATTATTATTATTTTTTTTGTAAAATGATGTCATTAAAATATTTTGATTTTGTTAAGATTAATTAATACATTGATTGATGTGGTCAATATATTTTTCAGAGTTATGTGGATTGTTTTGCACATGACGATGGTTTTAATATTGGGAGCTCTCGTTTGGAATGTCCTGCAAGACTATTACAATACTCCGGTTGTCACTGTTGTTGAATCAGATCATTATCCATCAAACTCTCTCGACTTGCCAGGTAAAAACATTTCTTTCCTGTATATAACTTTTCACCTATTCATTTTTTATATAACCTTGACGAATTAATAATAGCTTCAATCCATCAATCTCGCGATGAATATACATATTTTAAGTAAACACATAAGCAGTTATTACATCCTCTATATTACATTTTTTCATTCCCTTTTTTTTCTCTTGTATCAATATCAACGATGAATATAATAAAACTCTCTCGCTATATGAAAGAACGTATTTTAAAGGTAGAGAGAAAATAAAAAAAAAATCGAAGCGGGAGTTATCGCAAATCCTCACTTTTCACGAGTCAGCGAGTCAGAAAAAATCGATTTCTGGTTCATGTTTGAGAAACGTTTTTATTAACGGAATTTTCTCTTCGTTCGCCCGATAATAACTTTATAGAAAAAAAAGCTGTATCCTCATTTGTACATTTTCCAATTTACATTCCGAAATGTAAACGCAATATCGCATACATCGTATCCGCAAATTAACGAAACACGCATAAACTTTGACGGCTTTTTGCATTTTGGAAACAAATCAGCGGGCACGCGTTAATTACAAAATCTCATTACAATAAAGATGAAAAGTAAATTTTTGGATATTAACGTTGCTGTATTTTCCATACGCGCGGGGCATATTAAATATTCTTTTGAAAAATAAAACATCGAAATTCGCTTACACTTCGGCAACGCGGCAACGAACAATAATGCATTTATCCGTTTGTTGCGCAGGTGTATCGGTGTGCAGTATCAACCGTATCAGCCGGAGTGCTGTGATGAGGTTCGCACAGCGTATGTAAGCACAAATGTGAATTTGAGTTATATCGCACCCTCCACACGCACACACGTGCATATATACGTACCATGCTAATTGAATTCCCAAAGCATAAAACTTTCGGCTCGATTTAATCGCCTGCAGATTATCGACGATCGTAACAATTTCACTTTTTTTTTTCCTCCCAATTGCGTTATCGGCAACGTTTTTATTTCTTTCTTTTTTTTCGACAAAGTGCATATGTAGAACAATGTCAATGAGTTTGGGCTTGACTATTATTTAATTTTAAATTGAACTTTTCAATTAGGAGAGATAAAGAAATAAATTTAAACGGGTAAACAATTTAACAGATGAACCGCGAAATTTCAATAGTGTCAAGCTATCGTTCGTCGGTGATGTTATCAATTTGATATTAATATGTAATATACTCGAAGTATTAATTTTAAAAACTTCAACGATAAATTGAATTGTTTATCTCCATAACTAATGAATATTATAATGTCATCGAAAATAGCAATTCGCAAAACAAACATCATCGCAAACGCAAATCTTGAAAAAGAGAACGTACAACGTGAATTTCAACGTGACGCAGTATAACACGGAGTGGCGCTCTCGTGATAAATATTTGGAAATGCGGATTCGTAGGCGCATAAACCGCATAATCATGAGCGGCGCTCGGCGTTCTCTCGCACATTCTCTATATATATGTACATAACCGTGTGTCTGGGTGCGTCTGTGTGTTTGCGCGCATACATACCACGGCAGAAAGCCAAAGTAAATCACGGAGCAACAATGAACTCGCGGCGGGTGTTCCAGTTCTGCACCCGTGGGCCCACGCCGCGCGCTCGAGCTTCGGGCTTTTGTTCGTTTGCGTTATTATTAGTTGGAGCTTGCGAATACTTTACGAGGAGTTGCATTGCGCTTGAAATTTCGCGCGGGAGAACAAAAAAAAATGAATTAACAATCGTTTTTTGGAAGTTTTTTGATGAAATTTATAATTAAACAAACGATGCTCTTTTTTTTGTCGTGTTCGTTGACGTTTCGAAAGTTTGGGGTTTAAAATTTAATATAATTTTTGGCGTATAAATAATTCAGACGATCAATCCAAACTCGCAGTGCCAGTAGTAATGTATCGATGAGATAAGGCTACGTATAACTTTGATTTCATAAAATTTAACGATCAAAACTGAAAGCGATATCTTAACTTCGCTTTTCGCTGAAATAGTCGCAAAACCGCATATATCTTCTTCCAGTACGTTAAAGAGAGAGCGGGAGGGAGGTGGAGCTGCAGAAACTATTGAAATAATTTTAATCAAAATTTCCTTAGAGAGTCGTCGCGAGTCACGAACTTGCCATTCGCCAAGATCCTCGATCTGCTGCACGAGTTGGGAAGTCTTTACGAGTCATCGTTCGACCTGCGCTATAAAAATCAGGACGAGCTCGACGAACTGCTCAGGAATTTCTATGGCGGTAGCTACGATCTCACGCAACTGATGAAAGAGGTTTTCCCTCCTTTTCTACTTTAATCATCATTTTTTTGTTTCTTCGAAAATCATTCTAAGATCATTATCTTCAGTTGACACCACAATGCAGCGACATGATGGCGATATGTAATTTTCGCACGGAGAAACGTATCTGCTCGGAGCTCTTTTCCTTTCGCAAGACTCAGGATGGCTTCTGCTGCACGTTCAATTATGCGCGCGAGAACGACGACGTGCAGGGGTAAGTGATTTATTCTAGTGTTCGTCGAAACATTGATGGGAAAGTTTAACACGTGTATATCTTTCGCGAATTTACTTTGCCAATGGTGTACATCTAGCGAATGTGCGAACTTTCCAATGGAATTTGTTTTAAGTCTGCAATGCGTAACATTCACATAATTTTCTGTCGTTTTAGATCCGTCGATGAGAATAGAATTATCAAACCGTACAAGATTTTGAGACTTGGTATGCTCAATGGTTTGACGTTCTTGATGAACTCCTCTTTGGATGATTATTTTTTTCCTATACTACCAATTACCGGCTGGAAGGTAAATCGCACGTTAAAATGTTTGATATTCAGTCGTTAAACGAAATCATTTTTCAGATAACGATCTTCAATCCTGGCGATTATCCGGACAACACATCTGGTGGCGTATCCGACGCTTTGATCTCACCGGGAACGGAGAATTTTCTGGAATTGAATGCCGTGTCGTTCTTCAGCGAGCCGTCGGTGCGTCGATTCGCCATCGACGATCGTAAATGTATATTTGCTGACGAGATCAAAGCTCTGTACGATGGTTACACTTACAGCGATTGTATCGTCGACTGCAAAGTCAGTGATATCTGGCAAACTTGCGGATGTCGACCTTTTTTCTTTCCTAGTCGTGGTAAGTTTCTGTTGATACCAGTACTGCAAAAAATTGTGAAATATAGTCATATAATTTTACAATTATCGATTTGCTGCGATGAGTTTAAATGCAGTAGAATGAAAAGTTAAGCACGCATGAATGATTGATTGGAGTTGGTGCAGGTTGATCAAATGCTTTTCATATTTGATAATATAGTAACGTATTTCCATATTGCATATTGTTTTGTGTTTGAACATGTACTTAACGATATGAATATAGTACAAGCACTACTCGTAAACGTTTGCGAAATCCGTGTCGAGTTATAATACAAATCGCTCGGGATTGTTCAAAACTGCGAGGAGGAAGCTATCGCCAAGACCTTATGTTTTTTTACGCTTTACAAACTTGTAAGTAAGTTTTGAACAATACGCGATATGTAAAGTAATCGCGTCAAACTTTAATTACATTTCCAAGGTTTGATAGTTGTCGCGTAGTTGAGAAGTGAAAATTCACTTTGCTACTGTTAACATTTTGATGTCAAATATATATTTTAAGAATTGAAAATACCAATGTCACTTAAAAAATTCGTAATTTATTCTATGTAAAAGTGATTTTTTTTTTAAGTTTTTAATTACTTCGTTCAAAAGCAAGTAAAATTTTTCATTAAACCCAAATTTTCTAAGAAACGCTCCGAAAAAGAGAGTTGATCATTATATGTAACTAAGTTCATTAAATTCTCGTTTAAATTTCTAGTCGCTTCAATTATAAACGTGAGCCACGCCGGGAACAAGATGTTAATTTTTAACTTAATCATCATACTAATACTCGCGTTACCGTCCCCTTTTTATACTCTTTGCAAAAAAAAAAGGAAAGGAAAAAAAAGCAAACGAGCGCGTAGTGCATGTGTGCGAAGGCTGAAAAAGGACGCGCTGCCAACTAATTCCGTTCGCCTAATTGAATTTTCCCGCGCCCACTTGAATTACGAGAAGCCAGAGAAAAGTAGACGATCTGTAACGAATAACGTTGGGTGGGTGCTACCTTAACTTCTAGCTTTCGGCTAACGACCGTGAGCTTAAAGCCAATCGTTTCGAGACTTGACTTGCAATGAGGCTATTCTCACGTCGACACTTGCGCACGCGGACTTCTTTTTTTTCCTTCTCTCTCTCTACGAGGCGATTACCCGCGAATCTTTCTTTTAAATGAGAGGCCCTTTGTGTGAAAAATTTGGATTACCTGATAATTTTTTAAATACTTGGAAGCATTAAAAATCTTGAAATCCTTGTTTGCGTTTCGAAGTTAGTTGAATTTCTGTTAAAAAATAAATGTTACGCGAATCATAATATTGACAAACTGTAATTACTTAAAATTTAATTTATTTGCTTGTAGATACTCGTCGGGTCTGCAATACGTCTGACATCACTTGCTTGCACAAGTTTAAATGTAAGTCATCTAAAATTCTATAAAAAAAACAAAACTCAAACGTGCTTTCGAATTAACATTTTCAGCAAAGTGGTGGTCAGTTTTACCACACGACATCAAGCAAGGTGGCGAAGAATCGAAAACATTCAATTTCATAAGCAACGAATCGTGGTCCTTACGTTGTAAGAATTGTTATCCATCCTGCGAAGATGTACATTACTATTTGCAGGCCTCCAGTGTGAGCTTGGAAAATAACGATCGCACTTTTTTGTAAGCAAGCACATATTTTATCACGGAAACGTAAAAATTTATCCAAAAAATTCATGGTTGAATAATTCCTACACAGATATGACGTCGACACCGTTAATCAGAGTTTGGTGCACATATTTTTCTCCAAATACGGAACTGTTCGTCTCAAGCAAGACATCTCATACTACTGGTACGAACTATTGAGTAAGTAAAACTTACTTATCTTCCTACTTCATCCACTTGATGATCACTTCAAGCATCTAAAATAAATAAGATAGTAAAACATTTTATGGCCGTGATATCTACTAATTTTGAACAAGTTTTACGAGTCACATAAAAGTATACCTACTTACGCGCATAAAGTATTACGCATTTTACGAGAGTTTCAATGCTATACGTATATAATGTATATATAGCGATGTTTACAAATCTGTCGGGTGGAGAATTTACAGCACTGTGTATTTCGATTTTGTTAATGGAAATACAGTGTCGGCGGCTTGTTTGAATTTTGATGAAATTTCTCATTTTCGTCGAATTTTCACGACGATGTTATGACCGAGCAAGCACTGTAGAAAAGACCAGCGGATTTCGAAAGCAAACAGTCCATGTGATACTTTTCATGATATATATCGCGTGAACGGCGACACGACAATATTTAAAATGAGAAAAAAAAAGTGAAAACTGAGTAAACTCCAATATATATAAATGTTTTCATAAATGTGAAATGCAAACTGAACGCGCCAGGTGCGAACGCGCGAAAAATAAACAAAATTTTCGCGCGAACTTCCGGTTTTCCAAACCACCCGTAAATAAAACTCTTCATTTTTGTTTCCTCTCTCATGTGTATTCTGTTTTTCTCCCACCCAATAAATACAAATTCGATTCAACGTGTATCTGAGCTCGACGATTTTTACAGACGCTCGTGTAGTAGTTTTCTGCTCTATAAAATTTTCCCCGCTTTCAACATCAAGCTGTCGCTTGAAAAAAAAAGAGAGGGAGGAAATTAAACATTGGAGTAGAGAGAAAAAAAAGAGCGAGGGCGCATGCAATGCGTAAATAAAGGGGTGTGCAGAGAGAAAAGGTAATCGAGCTCCGTAATATACGGTTGCCAAGCTTTAGAGGCGGAACTTTTTTTTTTCGTTGAAAAAGAACAAAAAAAAAAAAGAATTGCTGGATCCGAGTTATGCGGCGGCGGCTATCCGGCGAACTTTGCATGGCAAACGCGTAATTTATTCCATTCATCGTGGCGGCGGAGAGAGACTTCTCTTTTGTCGATCGTATCCGTGGTCAAAGTGCCGGAGAATTGATCGTACGGTGTATACTTTTTTTCTTTCTTTTTTGCTCGTTGTGTTCTGTTTACCTACATGTACGTTTTGGCATATTTCGTCTGAGCATTCAAATTTATTACATAAAAATCTGTTTAAAAAAATTTGAATTTACATTTTTTTCTGCTTCAAATTACGTTTGAAATTGACTCGAAAGTATGCCACCTACCTCAGAAACGTCCAGTCTCATAAAACGAAGAAAAGTCAAGGAAACCGATAGCCGTAAAATACGCCAAATTTCCAAAAGTGTCTTTCCGTATTTGCGGGACATCGGTACCGCGTGGCGGCAAGACATCCAAGTTTTGCCAGGGCAAGTTTTTGCATAATGTCGGCCTGATTATAGACAGCTGATGCCGCGTGATTTGAATATTTCGCAATCGAGGAAAGTGCTCGCGAGAGCTGGTAGTAGCAGCATTCATCCGAACGAGTGAAAGAAGAGAAAGAGAGCCAAAGGCTCGTGCTGCTTCGTTTTCCCAAAGGATGTAATTAAGTTCTGACGGAAGTATGCCAAGCCAGCAGAGCTTTCTGCGAATCTGTTGCTGATTTAATTAATTCGCTCGGAGTTTGAGAATTCGTAATTGGATAGCCTGTTTGTTTGGATAACGGCGTGGAAAGAAGCTTTACCATTGGGAGCAAGAGCTGCGAGCTTTGCTATTTTTTTTTTCAAATTTATTTATCATTAGATTTTTCGTGAGATATTCGGAACAAGTAGCTTTCACAATGGATGAATATTTTAAGGAATTTCCGATCGAGGCCACGTAATCTCTCGAGTAGATATTTCGTGTACAAAATAATTATAACAAATTCAAACAAAAAATTAACTGAATACCTCTACCTTTACAAAATCAAACTGAATAAAACTCTTCGTAAAATAAAAATTGGTCACATTCAAAATTTTATTTTCTTAAAGACAAAATAAAATTTTGGACTAATATAACATTCTCTAAACAATCAACAGGTAACATCGGAGGCATCTGCGGTGTCTTCATCGGTTTCAGTCTGATCAGCGCCGTAGAATTCGTCTACTATGTAGCACTTTCCGGCGCGACGCTGTTCACAGGAATCAAGGGCTCGCGTTCCCTCGACGACGACGCCACCGACGCCGATAGTGCAACAACAGTGAACCGCGATGAACGATCCATCTACTGGAACGAGTTGGCACCTCGGGGCCACATCAACAGCGTACATCTGGAGCGGAGGAGACGCGCGAACGTATGATAAAATCAAATTGATTTTTTTTTTCTCTTGTTGCGTCCTTGAAATATTCCAGATGGATGGATTTTCTAAACGATCGAAGAGCTTTGTTATATTTATTCTATAGTTTTTATAAAGAGTCTGTGATGAATTGTATTTGTGATCTAGTTGGTTTGTATTTTATCGACAGATCTTTCAGTGTCTTTAATAAAATATTCCGAGTAAGCAGATATTAATCGACAGATCATTTTTTTATTTCATGTACTTGAACAACTGTATTGACAGAAGAATTTTTTTTTTCACCGAAGCACGTTCTATGCATTTTATCGATAGAATAAAAGTGCTCGATCAAAGTGATATTTATAAAGTGCCACTCGTTCTTTCGCGTGCAATTCGTTGTTTGAAAACTTAATGCCGTCATGTTTTCCGATTTGCATGTATGTAGTATAGTACGCGCGGCCAGTGAGTGTGATTGGCATCGATACAACGGTATAACGACGACGACGTGTGCTTTGTTAGAACAAGTTAATTGTTGTACCCGGAGCGTTGTATCGATGTCCCGGCGCGGTACATGAATTATTTATAAGAAAAAAACGTGCGAACATGGGGCTAATCAACGATTGTGTTGTACTTTGTTATATGTGGGAGAATTGATTTTTAATTTGAAATATTCATTGCTGAGATTTAAATTATTCGAGCTTTTGAGTTTCTGAGGAATATTGACTTTGGTTTTCGTTAATTATTTTAAATAAATTGGTTGCATCGAAGGTGGATAGTAAAAATATACAGTGGGCTTCCGATTCTTTGAAATTTGCACTTCATATTTTTCTCAATATGAGTGTTTTTTATAGAAAAATAATTTAAGAAATGCTTATGCTCGGTGCTACTTGACTATGCACGTCATGCATTTAGTTCACTTTTTTATTCGTGAATGCGACATCTACTGTTTTATGCAACTAACCAATTAAATTTATTCCAAAAGATCTTTAACTCTAATAATGTTATATAATCCTTCGAATTCTTATTGGTTAATTTGAAGATTTAAAAATTAATCCCAAATTTTGTTCAGTAAATTTCAAAAAATTTACATTTATAATGTAAAAGTGTCATCCAATGTATAATATTCTCAAGAATTGTAAAACTCGAGCACCTTGCCGCGATAATTTATGCTTTCACCGCGCGCAAATAATAAAAGCGAAACTAAATTGAGAAGCGAGCGATGCGTACGGGGAATAGCTACGCCGATAACAGCTCGCCTTTAGTGTCGTTCGCGCATTATAAAAGTCCCTATAAAACTTCGTTTTGGTTTGCGCCTCGATGAACTATCGATTCGTTGCGTTACTGCCTCCTTCTTTTACGATCTACCTTTCGCTCCTTGTGTTTACATTATTCATCATCTTCTTCTCTTTTTTATCCTACTTTTTTTATTGTCGACGTTTTCTATACTAATAGACCTGAATAACATCCGCGAAAGGAGTCGGGAAATAAAAAAAAAAACAACTAAATCACGTTGCTTGCACTGCTTGTGTATTATTCAAATATCATGAGTGATGTTGTGTGCGATTGAGAATCCATCAGCGACTATGGGGTAAAGTGATCGAAAAAAGTAATGGATTTTCAATTTATGATAATATAGAATGTATATCTGTTTTTGAAATTCTTTTGAAGCACTCTACAGAATTTTTGATAACGTATAAAAAAATATAAAATTCCAAAGTAAAATAAAAATATAAGATACTAACGAACAAAATATTGAAAGAGCAATTAAAAAAAGTGGTTTAGATTTCTGACTACGGTAGTATATAGAATGTAATTTTTTATGATAGTTTAAATGATTATTTGAAATAGTTCGATAAATGACCACTTCATGATGACTGGTTAAAAATACTCATGTCAAGAATAATTGAAAAAGAAACATTTTAGGCTTACTAAAGAATAATGAAGATTGACTATAAATTTGTTAGTATCGAAATTACGTATAATTCAGCATTGCAAGACGAGCTCAAGCTAATTACTGTTATCTAAAAATAAACCAATTAATTAACGCTGTACCTTAAATAAATGTGTATAATTGATGATTACTTGATTTTAAGGTAGTCGAACTCTTGTTATCACAGCGTATTTTATTTACTTGTGGTCATAATGTGTAGGTATAATGATAAAGTTTAACTTTATTTTTAGCTTATATCAATTTTATTATTCATATACTTCCAGAACGCATTTTACAATGTGTACGGTACGACGTATTTACATACTCGAGTTTTTTTTATTCCTGTTACAAAAAAGAAAAGAAAACAAGTGAGCAATAATATCTATCGTATATTATTTAACTTGCATTAGGATATTATCATATAGGCATAATAAAATTATTTAAATGCGACGTGCACGTTTCGTAACATTTATATAAAACTGTAATACCATAATACAACGTTTCCTATGAGAAAAATCTATTTACAAAAAAAAAAAGAAAAAAACCACAAAAACGTGATATATTCACAACGCCAATTGTCGACGCTTCAATATACCGTCGGGCCAATATAATCAAAATCCATAAATTGTTGCAGCAGCTCGTCATAAGCAATATCATCGATCGCAAGCTTTCACAATGTTATCGTATACGTATATAGCCACCGCGCCGGCGCCGCCGTCAAATTATCATAAACCAATGCAAATGAGTTCTATATACGTATTTTGCTCGAGGGATATCGATCTCGAAAGTTCGCTCGATATTCCGAAGCCTCTGCGCACGGGCTATATGTATGCTGTGATTCCTTGAAATTTTAATGGGCGACGCGATAAAATACAACGTGAGGGGGATGGCCAATTTCATCGTCGAATTTTCAATCGGAGGGAGAGAGAGAAGCCTCTCTCATGAAAGTTTATGCGCCGACGAGCTCGAGCTCGAGCTCAAGAGAGAGAGAGAGAGAGAGAGAGAGAGAGAGAGAGAGAGAGAGAGAGACAGAGAGAGAGAGAGAGAGAGAGAGAGA
>JAWWMK010000504.1:0-37527 GCA_035047105.1 Galeopsomyia nigrocyanea
AGTGCGTGCCTCTAATATGAAAATTCGGACAAACGGTGCCGAATTATGGCAGTTTTTTTGTGGAATTGCTCATATACGTAGCTCATGCTAAATGCCAATCAAATATATTTAGCTTTACTTATTTATTTTATCTTATCTTTGATTGGATTTTCAAGATAAATAATATTTTTTTTTCGATAATAATTTGAAGGAAAAAAAATATATTTTCGGATTTGTTTAAGTAATCTGGATATGGAAAGTGGACTACGCAAAATTTATGCAAACTGCTGTTTGCAAATACTTGCTCGGGACTCGTAAAACTCCATGGTATTGCTAGCGTTTCAAGGACTGCACGTGGAAATTGAATATTTTAAGCTACATTTTCGGAAAAATAGTCCGCGTTAAGCATTAATTTGCAAGGCAAATAAGCAGTAGATGAGCAAAGAAAACAAAGTGATTTTTCTTGAATGTGTTACATATACTACGGTAATGCATTTCTATTATAAATAACACAATTTTTTTTAGCATATATTCACGTAATTAATTATAAAATCGTGAAGTCTGAAAAATTTATTGTAATATGTCTAGTCAATCACTCATTACTTGAATTACCATAGGTAAAAATTTGCACATAAATCAACATAACATTTTGTCAAAAATCTCTAGACACGTAAGTACAAATCAGATTTTATTTGAAATTTAAATGTTTCTGAATAATCAAATTTCGTTCTCTTAATTTGCACACTCATTGAATTCCCAAGTACCACAGCAGAATTTCCGAGATTTTTTTTTTAAATCTACTGTTGCATAATATCTAACAATTTTTTTTTTCGCTGCAATTAATCACAAGAGCATTCTCTCGTAAGTTAATTACTGATATGAATAACACGACATCGCGCCATTATTCATTGCTATTTTCACTCAACAGTAAGCGTTGTCTAACAATATGTAAATCTTTTTTTTTCTTAATTTTGCATTTTCCATTATACTTACAATCTGAGATAAACAATTATTAATATCATCGTATTCAGATTTTGTTAGAAGAATAAAAATACTAACATTCGACCATTTATAATACATTGTTGATGAAAAAAACTTGAAACGATTTGTATTTCCTCGGTCCTTATCACACTTTTAAATAACTATAGATCCCCGAATTGAAAAAAAAAACTTTTTATTCGAATCATCACCTCAGAATCTAATCTCTCTCGGAGCACAAAAAAAATAAAAATTCATGAAACCTACGACATGCACAAGCTAACAAAGAATCGTAATGTTGAAAAGAAAAAAAAAGCGCGTACTCACCAGCGGTGTTAAAGCTCGCGAGGCACTCCTCCGCATGAAACTGTTCACCGCAAAGCTCGCAATCGTGGACTTCTCGCGGTTGGCAATTTGCTCCCACCTCCTTAACTCGCAAACCTCCCCTCTCGCACTTTTTTTTTACTTTCCTTTCTCTCTCTCTCTCGATGCGCTTTAAAACTTCGGTAAAAGTCCACGTTCTCCGTCGAGAAATCCGCGCGAGAAATGAAAATTATGATCGATGCTCAAGCGAAAAAGTAGAGCTTTCGGTCACAGATTATATACTTGTGGATCACGTGAATAGTTTTAGCAATGAGCACGATGACGAAGAGTATAGTTATAACCATATTCGAAAAAGAAAACGAAAAAATTTAATGTTGCACACACGCGAGATCGTTCACCTTCACTCTCTCTCTCTCTCTCTCCTCACGGTCGCATGGATTATTCATGGACGCAAAGCGCGACTTGGGTGGATAGCCTCTCTCTCTCTCTCTCTCGCTCCCTTGAAAGTGATTTTTGCAATGACGACGTTTCCGCGTGTCCTTCGACTGTGCCGTCCGGACGTCGAGTGCGCGCGTCGAGGCTGCCTGCTGCTCTTTGCTTACTATACTAGTACGAGGATCGCCGCGCGCAAGCTATAAGCTCTCTCGGCTGGTGGTCAGTGAACCGCACCCGCAGACGCTAAGCTAAGACCCCGTTGCCGTTGAACTTGTTGCATGGCCAAACAGCTGCTGCATATAATCGACTTTTTGTTGTTGTTGCTGAGAAATAAAACTTCTTCGTTTATACGAGTAGAATGTATAGATGAATTTATTTTGCTCGAATGCCTTTCAGATCGACTTTACGCGCAAGCTCGTAGAGCTTTTTGGAGAGTTATGTAAATGCCTGCGTGAGGTAATATTTTTCGTCCGTAAGCTCGTTTATTTATTTTTTATATATAAAAAAAATTCTTGGTCGCGCCGGGTGTCTGGCACAACAGGGTTTTTCTTATCGCTCGATCCTTACACGCAAATCCAGCGAAGCTCAAGCTTGAAAGTAACAAAAAAAAGTTTAAAAAAAATTTAAACATGGCTATTTTTATTTATTCCTAATAGGGACAAATTTCATCGTAAAATATAATCAAGATAATTCGATCGAGTTTTTTTTTATGCATTATAAATAGGGTTATTTCAAACTTTCTAATGATTTATTTTTCGAGATCGACGCCGTCATGACACGCAACGTATAAGAAACGTCTCGAAGAAAACTTTTTTTTTCATTTTCATGTCGTATCATTTACAAAAACTAAAAACTGTTATTATTCCATGACTGGAAGTCCAATTTTCTCGCAATAAAAAGTCATAGCTGAAAGAGGAAAATTACACTTCAAAAAGCACATACAAGTGCAACTCCAGATACACTGCCAAGGTGAACTAGAGCCGCCGAGGTTCAACAAAGCAATTGCTCTTCACCGTGATTGCAGGTGTTCTTAATCGAACGGCCTCAAAATCTAGCTCATTTGCCTGCACGAGCAGTTCAATCTCACTAACGTATTCTCACTATATCCAACTGGATATGCCTTAAGTGAACCCCTCATTTACATTTCCAGTATGAACGATAACTGTTGGGATTGTCGTTGAAAAACGAAGAAGAAAAAAAAAACACTTTACATCAAGTCAAGTTTAATTTATTATCGCACTACCTCGAATTCGATGTGTGAAAGAATATTATGGAAGTGGCGCTTTTAAAACGAATGTTCCTCGGCGACAAATTAACGAGCTGAGATTGCGGACATTTTTATCCAAGTCATTTTTTCCTTCATGCCAGTTAAGATCCAACGAGAGATTAAGGAAACGATGTTTGCGTGGAATATTAGGGGAAATGTCGTTTCGAAACAGGAAGGTTTACTCGAAGAGAGCTTGAGTTGGAAAAAAGCTATGAAATTTCTTTTTTCAGCACATACAGTAAAATCGTATGTGTAGATTGGAACTTTGATATGTGGCTCTAAATGAAAAATACTGTATTCGTCGTTAAAATATGTGACACTGCATTTTAGTTTTCTAGACTACCATGGTGGGGTGATAAAAATCTAAATTAAATATGCACTGACTAAGGAGTTATTAATCGTATGCAAATTAAGCATTTGGGGTGTTTGCGTCAATGAAAAATGATTCTACGAGGTGCTTAAGATAGCGCTCAAAGTTTACTGGCGCAAAAAATTAATCTGCAGAATCACGTTCATTAAATTTCTTTTGCAATCCATTCGTAAACAAACTATTTGAAAATAACTCTTTCGCTACTCGCAGAAATAAATATAAAAAAAGCATCGTACTATCGTGGTTAAAATAAAACCAACAAAAACATAGCCGTAAGCTCACGTCGTCGCCAAAATCTCAAGCGCCTAATCGCAAGCCACATTTCATTGCATCATCGTGGATCCAATCGCAAGCTCCGCAAGCTCGCTGAAAGCTTGCACGGCGGCGGCAGCGGCTGCAACGCGGCTCCGCCTCGGCGACAGTCGTCGCGTGTCTGGGCCTCCCTTGCTCGTGAGAGAGAGAGGAGGGAGGGAGGAAAGGAGCTTTCAAGCCGATGGCTCGACTTCCGGTGCGCCCAGCATAATGGCCGACGTGCTGCTGCTGCTACTTGCAACGATCGAAGTTGCGCGGCGCACTTGCCTTAATTGATGCGCGTTGCTACTTTTTTCTTTCTTTTTTTTTTCGAGATGACTTTGTTTTCAGGTAATGCTTTTTTTCTTGTTAGTCAGGTTCCGATTGATTTTTTTTTATATGCTGAACTTTGAAAAAAAAAAACTGATTGGTTGGGTATAATTTATTTGTACACGTATTGAAATATTGGTGGCCCTGAAAAGGGCCGCTTGTGTTCAAGTCAAAGGAATAATCAATTCATTTTGAGCTGGTATACTTGCACGATAGCCTTGGTGTCCTCAGAGACGGAATTCTTAGCAAGTTGTTTACGGGCATTATTGTTTTATTGTTCCCACGTATTTATACGCATGTTAATCAACTTTTTTTTTCACAGAAGTACGCCAATTATACTTCAGCTTCGCTCTCAGGCGAACGAAGCTTTCGTATAATTACAATTTGACTTCACTTACAGGTAAGTTCGTTTGATTTTTACTTATTTAATTTACTCAATTAGCTCACGTACCTGTGGATCGTCGTTTTTCTGGACTAGATTCAACCAATTTTTTTACTGAAGCGGCAATGTTACCAGAATGAGTATAAGAAAGGTAACATTTTTTATGAACTCGAAACTGTTTTCCTTTACTGAATTGAGCATGCAGCGAATCTTTTCTTTGTAAACTTGCTTTTTGTAGAGTCTCGCGACATTTTTCACTTACATGCAATATGTCGTTAACTAAAGAATCGTCACAAAGAACGCAATCATTTTCGCCGTGTGCTGAACCGCTGGGATCCTCGCCTGGGCCATCTCTTTCCATGACTATATCGTTTATCTGCAATCAATTGAAAAAAAAAAAAAATTTTTTCTGTTCAAGACCATTTTGCAATGAATTTTAAAATAGAATCTTTCAAGAGTTATGAAAAAAAAATTACATTATAGTAAATACGATGAATAAATAAATGTTACACCTGATACAAAAACGTGTAACGGTCTTCATAAACGTCGTTTATATGGATACTATAGAATGCAAGATGCTAGATGGCCGTTCAAATAAGGTCACATCGATTCTTCATATAAGAAAGACTCAAGCGGTCCCATCTTTGAAATTTTAAACCTGCGCCCCCTGTATACGAGGGGGCCCAAAAAAATTCTGTTTTTAGCACAATAGCATTCTCATGAGAATGATTTTATTAAAAATTTTTGAATGTACGCTGTTAAATGCAAAAAAGACGTTAAGTTCCAATGTAATTCATAATAATTTACTGGAAAAGTATATTTCCAAATTCATTACTAGTGTACAATTATTACGGAAAACATTTTAAATCTATTTTTGTTACGTTCGTTTCAACCGTTCAGTGATTATTGAAGTACTACATACCTTTCAAATTGTTTAGCTGTGCCTGTGTTTGCCCACAATGAATAATTTGAATGCGACTTGCACGGACTTATAACGGAGATGTATACAAACTGCACGTTCAAATATGACTGAAGTGTCTACACAGGCCCTACGAGGGTCTATATGTGTTTGAGATCGTATTTTTCAAGGCTTGCTTGCTATACACGCGGGAAACGAAAAGTAAATGCCCTTGAGTCCACGTGGGTCCGCCCGATACAACGCCTGATAATGATGCTTCTCCCACCAACACGACATCCGCGGCAGTTGCCAGTGTTGCCACGCTATAATTTTCGGCGGTGCGCATGAGGTAGATATACTGAGGTAGATTTAAAAAATGATTTAGGTTTCTAAATTAAATGTTTTATTTTATTTTTTAATAAACTATTTTTTATTTTGAGTACATAATTAATTATCTGTACACAGTAGTAGAAGAAAAATATTAAGAATCTGCATTAATTTGTATTAATAAAAATAAAGACTTCTTTCATCAAAATGGGCTCCTTTTCAAAAAGATTCAGAAACTCCTCATCTTTAACGATTTTCGCACCATGTTCTTTTATAAATTTGTACGCTTCTTTTTGACATTATCCAGTTTATATCTGTGAGCCAATAGAAGCGTTTCCACCAAATTATTTAATTTTATCGTATTATTCAAGTAGTCTTGAAAACTCGGCTCCAAAGCCATCTTTTCTTCGTGGTTGTGTACGAAAGCCATAGTACGATCGCGAAGCTCGTCAAGGTCATAAAGATCTGCCACTTCGAGAATATCTACAGTGTTCTCGTAATTCAAATTGACCATCATGTACTCCATGCAGAAACGTTGCAAATCATTCAGTTGATATTTATTGGCGATTTCAAAAATTTCGCGCCATATTTTTGTAATGTTGCCAGTTTTTCCAGTGTATACATACGACAGCATTGCTTTCACTGTATCCACGCCTAAATCATCGATCTTAACAATATCCGCTTTTGTTTCCGCCATATCATGAGTGAACATCGCTCGGAACACTTGACTGGCTTGTGAAAGAATTTCTTTGTGGGCTCGAAATACTTCGCCATTCACGACTAATGAAACGTCGCTGTACGCTTTCGTGCTGTATAATAATGAACCAATGTCTATGATCGTCTGATTTTCTTCCACACTATTAACAACGGTACTACATCTGCGAATGTAAAAACATAAGTGTTTTGATTCGTACAATTTACCCGCCTGCTTTAACAAATTATCTTTCTTGACAAGTTTCTTATCATTTCTGTTTTCCAGCATTATGAATCTAAGCTGATGTAGCCCTTCATCGTATACATCGGGATATCTTATGTTCTTCCGTAGATGTACGAATTCCTTGCAAATTACTTCATAGCTGTAATTTTTGCTCAGCTCGTGCAGATTATTATGGAAATTCATTTCAATTTCATACGCATAATTATAATTATTGTACCCAACATTTGACGATGAATAAAACTGTAAAGCGAACTTAAAATCGAATGTCTCACTTGGCTCTTGCTCTAGAGCTATATTTGTTTTTTGACATTTAAATGTATTGTGTATATTTGGATCGGTGCTGGTGTCAATTTGAAAATACGTATACGGCACAGCAGAATTGCTTAATATCAAATTATCGCACATTATACTGCAGAGGTTTTTTTTTAATAGTTTCAGTTTGAGTGTCAATATTGAGCGAAGCACTAAAAACTTTTTTTTTCAAATAAATATAAAATAGAGTAGATAAACTTTCGCTTTATAAAACAAGTTAAATAGACACGCGTGCTGTACTCGTGCTCGACTATAACCTCCAAACTTGCTTGTATACTGTGAATCCCCGCAGTTGAAGTTACTATCCTATACTACCGCGGGATGTATAATATGTGCTATATATTCATTTGCCGCGCCATTATGCATATCTATAAGGGCTTACATTAATTCAACTTCACAAAATTAATCTTGAATTTTCTATTATCTAACATCTCAATCTCCTTTATTTACTTGCCATCTTGGGCGTATCTATTTTACTGTAGACTTTATGTGTCATTATAAATTACACTGATGGAGCTATTTAGTTACACAACATTTCCATTATTGAAAATTAAAGCTTCTTGCGACTATTTCAAATATTATGGAGGATAAAAACTGAAAAAAGCATAGATTTTACTTACTATAGCTTACATAAAAATTGATTTATTTCAAATAAAATATATATGTTACCTTATTTGAACCTATCCACGAAATTGAAGATGATTGGAATGGTTCTTATATCGATGATTATTATAGTTCAATCCTTATGGATATACAAGTACAATCTTGACATCATGCTAGCATGCGTGTTGAACAGTGCCATAAATTCTTGATTACGTACAAGTTGTTTATTGTGAGTTTTTATAAACTTAAAAACTTCCACTTCTACGTCTTTCAACAGTTGCTTGTATTTATCGCAAAGTTTTAAAGCATATATTACTGTAGTCATACTCAAATCGCGGCACAAAAATTGTCTAAAACTTCCTTCGCGAACCATGTCGCCTTCACGATTTTGCACGAATGACATGAGACTGCTTTTCAAATCTGATAGATCATATAATCTGGCTATGTCGAGAATACTCATAACATTTTGATTGTTTACATTGAATAAAAAATATTCTTCACACTGAGCTTTCAAATCATTGATATCATACTTATGCGCTGCTTGAAACAGTTTAATTGACATTTTGAGAAGCAACGATGTGTCGCCAATATCGCCAGTATATATAAATGACAATAAACCTTTGATAACTTCAGGATTGAAATCATTAATTACAACTTTGCCATTTTGATTTTCAGTCATTTGATGAGAAAACATCGCCTTGAATACGGTACTTCTAGCGGCTAGTACATGTTTATGCACTTGAAATATGTTACTTCCAACAATTAATGATACATCGCTGTACAAGCCAGTCTCCAAAAGCATAGCTCCTACATTATTCTGAGAAATCGAATTTTTCGGACTCTGTAATTTTTTCGTATTGCTTCTTTCTATACTACAGCAAAAGTGATAATTATCGCCAGTGATTACATTTTGCGAGAGCGCTTGTCTCGATATATTTCCATTATCATATTGATACTTCAGTGATATTTGACTGGTTGTTCTTATTTGTTTGGATGAAAATAATGGCAAATGTGAGTATGCCTTATCTTTCTCGCAATATACGTAGAAATTGATTTCGTATTCGTAGATTTTAGATACCTCGTGAAGATTGTTCGCAAATTTCAAAGTGAAGTCAATAGTTTTTATAATTATATCATTACCGTTATTTCTATTCTGATTTCTATTCCATGAGTCGTGATGATACGACGAGATGTTTGAACACTCGATAAGGATTTGGAGAGAAACGATTTCTGTAGGCTCTTGACACAAAGATATCTTTTTGGAAATATTAGCACTACGACGACCATTGTAAGAATCTATAACTGAAGTCGCACCACTATGAACAACAAATGAAGTTGGATTTTTCTTTTCACTGCAAATTTCTGCCTGCATCATGAGAGACTTCCGTTCGACTTTCGTTGAGAAGTAAACGTTTCTTTCCGATCGATTTTGTAGTGCTCGTTGCACTTGGATTTATATTATTTTGAAATATTTAGTTTGCCGCGATATGTCGTTGAGTAACTGTTTTATAACAAGAATAAAAATGTCGGTGAGATATATATATATATGTGCGGTTCCAAAAATAATCTTATCAAAGTGCAGGACGTAGAGTTATATTACACAAAGATAGCCGTAAAGTTCACAACTGAATCTTCTTTGATATTTTAAAACCTTCCTTTCAAGGCGAGAACAGCATGAAAATTCCGTGTTCGTATATATATCACTGTATACCTAATTCGTGATTCTTTGTTTAACGCGGCTTCGCTCGACATAAAAAAATGCGTGTGCTCTCTTGGACAGCTTAGGCGATGACTGATTCATCCGCATGGGTATAAACTCCTTGCTCGGTGCCTTATCAGCAACGTCGTTTACGCTGCGAGCTGTCGGATTCGCGGTAATTTCTCTCGTGAATTCCGATGACTAATGTTACTTTCATTCCTTTCAAAGTAACGAATAAAGTTCATAAAAATTTTATATGAGAAGGAAATGAGCATGCTACAGTTTGTGATGACTTTTTTCAAATACAATGAAAAATAAATAGTGACAATTTTTGTTTTATGAATAAAATATATTTATTACATACACTGTCGAAAAACTTGTTTGATACAATTAAACAATAGTAACAACGTCACGACTCCTTCTTATGCATAAAAACATAAACTTCTCTCATCAAGCCGGGTTGCGAGTCAAAAAGTTCTAAAAAGTCTTTTTGATCCACCATTTCGTCGCTGTGCTCCTTTAAAAATTGAAAAGCGCTCGTCTTGACAATTTCCAAATTATGCTTATCTGCCAACAAAAGCGTCTCCACGACATTGTCAACCTTCAGAGATCTGCACAAGAAACTTTGAAAACTCGGCTCCAGCACCATCTCTTTCTCGTGATTGTACACAAAAGTCATAGCGCGATCTCGCAATTCCTTCAGTTCGTAAAGATTCGCGATCTCGAGAATCTGCACCACATTTTTGTAATGCAAATTGAACACGAAAAATTCGGCGCACAAACTTCGCAATCCGTGCAATTGATACCTGTTGGCCGCTTCGAAAAGTTCGCGCGGCATCTTGGCAACGTTGCCAGATTGACCGGTGTAGGCGTAAGCGAGCATTTCCTCGACGACCTCCGCGTCCAGATCCTCGATCTTCACGATATCGGTTTTAGCCTCGGTCATCTCGTGACTGAACATCGCTCGAAATACCTCGCTTTTTTGCGATAGCACGTGCTTGTGCGCTCGCAAAACTTTGTCGCCCACGACGATGGAGACGTCGCTGTACGTGCTGGTTTGCCAGAGAAACGTGCCGATATCGAAGAATTTCTGATCCGCGCTCTTGTCCGGACAATTGTTGTATCTGCGTATGGAGAAGCAGTAATGATCGATGTCGTACCACGAGCTTGCGACGTACGAACCCTTGGCGCTCAGCTTGAAATCCGTTCGATTTTCCGTGAACGAGAACAGTATTTGATGCTGCTGGCGTTGATTGAATTCCGAGTTTATGCGGTGCTTCACCAACGCTTTGCATAACACCTCGTAACTGTAACTGTCGCTGAGCTCGTGCAAGTTGTTGTGGAAATTCAATTCGACGTTGTACTCGTTCACGTAATCGGTGCCGTTGATGTTGATGCTGTAGCTGGACCAGAATTTCAAGTCTAATTTCTCGCTTGGTTCTTGCTTTAATGTTATATCTGATTTCTCGAATACCACGAGGTTCGACGTGCTACCATTTGGATCGTTGAGCACCACGGATGTGCACGGCACCGCTGAGCTTTCGCACATTTTTTTTTTGAATTTTTTTTTTACTTTGGAGCACGATAACTAACTTTGTTTACGTTTTGTAGCAGACGTCCATTTCTTTTAGGCACATGCATCGAACTGTCATCGAATACATACGTACACACACACACACACACACACACACACACACACACACACACACACACACACACACACACATGAATAAATTAATTCTGTCATAATTACAGTTCGTGACGGAATGACAGTCTTCGTTTCCGCGACTATGTTAATATTTGAATGAGCTGAAAGATATTCAGTGTATTTTTTCCCTACAATATTGTTTTACAACAGCGTATTATCGTGCTATATGGGATGAACTTTGATTACGATTATAAAAATTAAAGAAATAACTATAGAATAGTTTTTTTTTAATTATGTTCGAGCATTCATTCAGTGATAATTCATAACAAATTTTTACTTTTCTTCAAACAAACAAAAATATACAATCGAGTACATAATTTTTAACTGTAGTAAAATCACAAAAATTGTCATCGACTCGATAATCCGAGGTATCTAATCTATGAGTACCTCACTCTGCTGTAGACGACTATGTGTCAGCATTATTTTTTTGCAGCATAATACTCATTGGATTGCTATTAATTATATCTTTATGAGAAAACCATTTATAATATTCATAGAGGTCGTATTATTTAGTATGAAGATAAAATTTAATTTATTTGCAACTGTATGTAGCCGTAAGAATTAAAAAAATCTAATTTAATCATAAACTACTATACAAAACATCTGCCATCGACATTATTAATCAATTAGTAATACTTGGTAGTTTACCACTACCCCTTGGCGCTATGTTACTTGATATAAATGCGTATCAGTGCCGATCTCATGGTTGTATTTTCAATTCCCATTCCGAGCTCTGTTTTTTATAGGCATTAATAGATTCAACAGCTAAAGGAATAGAGCGCTTTTCCTCTCCCCGCCCGGTAGTAATACAAAATACTATGAAAAATATTTACATATGAGTCTTGATTAAAAATAAGCAGTTAAACAAGTAACTTTTCGGTTATGATGGATTAAAGGTGAATGAATGGAACATTTTTTTAATTTGAAGTATTCATTCGGTTTTTAATTTGAAAGAATACATTGAAAATATTTGAAAAAAAAATGTACGTATCGTACCAACATGAAGTTTGAAAAGCTTAAAAAAAATAGAAAAAAGAAGTATAAAATTGTATTCATAAAATAAGTTTACCTTAACGTACTTAATCGAAAATACGTTGATCTTTATGAGCGAAGATAAACATACAATCTTTCCATCAATAGCGGATGAATTTTGAATAATCCTAGGAATTCCGATTTCTTTACAAGAAATTTATTATGAGCTTTTACGAATTCAAAAACTTTTGGTTCTATGCTTATCAAAGAAAATGTATATTTGTCACAGAGTTTGAGCGTACAAACTATTGTGCCACGATTCAAATCCCGAATCAAGTACTCTCGAAAACTTTGCTCGTTTACCATTTGTGGCTCGTGATTTTCTATAAAAACCATGAGGCTCGTTTTCAACTTTTGCAATCCGTACAGATCAGCTAAATCAAGAATACTAATTACATTTTTACTATTCACATTGAATAAGAAATATTCTTCAGACTGTGCTTTCAAGTCATTAATTTCGAACTTATATAACATTTTGTTTCTGACAACAGATCATGAAGGTCTTGTGGAAAAACGAAAGAATTATTATTTCGAAACAAACGTAAGCGTTATTCATGAATATAATTCGTTCATATTTGTGTATGGAAAATTGTGAACACGAAAATTACCTGAATGTAGTTACAATGAAAATTACCTAAAAGTACTGCACTATCAAAAATTAAACTTATGAATAGCGATGGAATTTGAATACGCATTTAAAATACCTTTATGTACATACATAGCAAATAAACTCAACAAATATTTTTTCTCGGGTGTTCTTTTTTAATAATAATGGCATCAGACATTTCTAGTCTACTCTGAAGCATATTAACCATTTTTATGAATAAAAGCGTACAATCTTTTCATTAATAATGAATGAGTTTCGAAAAGTTTCATAAACTCCATGTTTTTTACAAGATTCTTATTATGTTTTTCAATGAATTCGAAAGCTTCAGTCTCCACTTTTTCTAAAAATTGTCTGTATTTATCGCAAAGCTTGAGGGTATATGTTACTGTATCAACTTTCAAGTCGCGACATAGGAATATTTGGAAACTTTCTTCTTTTACCATTTCCTCTTCATGGACTTGAATGAATTTCAAAAGATCAGCTCTCAAATTTTCCAATTCGTACATACTTGCAGTATAAAGAATATCAACTACATTTTCGCTGTTCAGCATGAAAAGAAACTGTTCCATACACTGAGTCTTCAAAATCTCTATCTCGTATTTGTGGGACACTTGAAAAAGTTCTATTGGCATCTTTGACAGCGACGACGTCTTGCCGGTGTATATAAACGACAACAAGCCTTCAACTACTTCAGGATTGAAATCTTCGATGATAACTTTGCCATTCTGATTTTCTACCATGTCGTGAGAAAACATAGCTTTGAAAATGCTGCTTGCAGCGGAGAGTACATGCTTGTGCACTGAAAACAATTTTTCTCCGACAACTAACGAAACATCGCTGTACAGCCCAGTTTCATACAACATCGCACCGATGTGGATATTTTGAATTGGTTGTTTGTCAATGTCTTCTGCTATTTTTACATTGTATCTTCGAATGCTACAACATAGGTGTTGTTTATCACTATTCTCGCGAAATCTATCGAGAATATCTGGACATGAGTAGTTCGAATGATACTTGGATTGCCTTGATATTGAAATTTTGTTTGTTTCTCTCATTTTTTTCTGTGAAAATAGTAACTTGTGAGTCGACAAGCCATTTTCTTGTACGCAGAGGTAGAACTCAATCTCATATCCATAATTCTTCGATACCTCGTGAAGATTATTCTCGAAGGTTAATGTGAAGTTGTATTCAAGATTGTACGATGTTTCACTGTAATAATTGTCGTACGAAAAACTTAAAGAAAAGTCCAACAAAGCGCTTTCTTCTGGTTTTTGAAGTAACGATATGGTTTTTGTAACTTTGCAATTACTTTTACGATAGCTCTCTGATGCAAGCGAACCCTTGTGCACAATCAGCGATTTTTCATCTTTTTCCCTACATACTTCTGAAGTCATCGTTGGAATGTTAGTAATATTTCATAACAAAATGATTGACTTTGTTCGTAGACCAGGCAATTCGCGTTATCTTCTTTCTATTTATGTTTTACAAGTATATAACGTTATAAGAATTCAACATGTGACATCGATTGAGTATGAAAACAATCACAACAATACCGATTCGACGTATTTCATTTCCGTTAGACAGCTGCTAGTTGATTTTGCTATTTACTCCCGATGCTCAACTTCCAACAATAAAAATCCTGCAAATAGTTATAAATTGTAGGCTACATGTATTACACCTAACCTTGAGCCAGCGTGATCTGATTTTTATTTACCTTTGTTAAAAAAAAAAGATTTAACTATAGACTGGAAAGATTCTGTGTTATTGCTATGCTACTTACTTGCGAACATCTCTCGATCTGTATAGACAAAAGTTTATTCGATCTTGACGTTACAATAAATTGAAGGTTGGGATAGCGAGCTTCGGACACGTTGAGAAGGTAAATCGCTACACTCAAATTGTCGTTAATTACTACTGCTTATACACAAAAACTAATCCAGGTGTAAGAATGAAATGCAATTCATATGTCCCACGTGCGACTGCGAGCGAAAGCAACTTGATTTTGTTAGCAGAGACGCGAAAATCCAGTCGAGAACCGCGGGAACTGAATGTCGAATTCGGCCAGCACTTTTATGATGTTGTGTTTATTAGAACCCCCCTCTTAGCTATAACTTTGAAGGTCTGTGAACTGTGAAGGTACAGCAGAGAAACGACTTCTTATACAAATTGAAATTTAAAAAAATTAATAGATCCAGGACTAAAAGAAATGTTTAATAATTAAAAGATCATTTTGAACGAACTAGATTTTTTAAGACGTAAAAAATGTTTTTTTTTTGTGTAAAAATAAAAGAGTACAAAATCTTTGCATGCATGCAGTCAATTTCGAGTAAATTCGAGAGTACGAAAACTTTCAATAAATCGGTCGCATAAAATAGTTATTGATGATATTAAATTTATTTCTATAAAAGAAAAAATCGCTTAAACTAGAAATTATTTGTGTGAGGGCATTGACACTACGAGTTTAACACTCATACATTTTGCATAACATATAAGATTCTGACAGTAAGATCTAGTCAGAAAATGAACGGAAGATTAAGCTGTAACATATACGCTCTTTATGTTATATGAAATTAACTCGTTTACATTCGCCAAATAGAACAATGGAATTATAAAAATGATACACACAAATGTAGAAAAAGCACACAAAAGAACGGCAATCTTTAAATTAATTATTGTTTTAAAAAATTACTATTAATCTACTTGTAGCGATAATTCAATACAATATAGTCGTATATGAATATAATATATTTTACATAAAACGTTAATAATTTTTGTGCTCGAAAACATACAATCTCTTCATTAATAATGAATGAGTTTCGAAAAGATTCGTAAATTCTTTGTGTATTGCAAGAGTCTTACTATTTTTTATAACAAATTTAAAAACTTCAGTTTCCACATTTTTTAAAAATTCTTCGTATTTATCGCAAAGCTTAAGTGTATACACAACTGTATTAACCTTCAAGTCTTTACATAAATACTCCTGAAAACTTTCTTCTTTTACCATTTTCTCTTCGTGGCTTTCAATGAATTTGAAAAGATCATTTTTTAGATCTATTAATTCGTACATACTTGCAGTATAAAGAATATCAACGACATTTTCGGTGTTCAGCGTGAAAAGAAACTGTTCCATACACAGTGTTTTCAAAATCTGTATCTCGTATTTGTGGGCCACTTGAAAAAGTTCTATTGGCGTCTTTGATAGCAAAGACGTCTTACCTGTATATATAAATGACAATAAGCCTTCAATAACTTCAGGATGGAAATCCTCAATGATAACTTTGCCATTCTGATTTTCTACCATGTCGTGAGAGAACATAGCTTTGAAAATGTTGCTTACACAGCAAAGTACATGCTTATGCGCCGAAAACAATTTTTCTCCTACAACTAATGTAACGTCGCTGTATAATCCCGTTTGAAATAACATTGCACCGAAATCCATATGAGGAGATGGTAGTTTACTAACTTCTGCTATTTTTACATTGAACCTTTGTATGCTACAACAGATGTGACTTTTATAACTATACATACGAAGTTTGTCGACGATCTCTGGGTGTGCCCGATTCAAATCGTGACTAGATTGTTTGGATATTAAAATTTTGTTTGTTTCTCTCATTTCTTTCTGTGAAAATAATAGAGTATGAGATGAAAAATCTTTCTCATGTTTATACACGGAAAAGTCAATTTTATATCCGTAATCCTCCGACACATTATGAAGATTATTCTCGAAGGTTAGTGCAAAGCTATAATTGAACCTGAACGTACTATTGTAATTATGGCTGTAACCGTAATTTTGAGCGGTGTTACTGCAATCAGAGTAAGTTAAAGAAAACTCTAGCTTGGCGCGTTCTTCTGGTTCTTGAAGTAATAATATCGTTTTTGAAACATTACACGACCATGTATTAGAGCCATTGGATGAAAACGGACCAGTGTGGACAATCAGCGAAGTTTTATTCTTATCACTACACATTTCTGATTCCATTGCTGGTTCGTTATAGATCAGCTTTTTATAATATAGTAATTGATAATATTCGCAGGCCAAAAGGTTTGCGTTGCTTATTTCTCAGTATAAACGAGACGATTTATGTTGCAAGAATTTATGAAATCGACTATATACACCAACAGTCACAACTTTGTCTTATAACTTATTTTCATTCGACAGCTGGCCTAATAATCCTGTATATTTTTATAATGCTCGACGTGCAATAATCAATTCCCTACAAATATTTATGAATTATAGATTGTATAAGTAATCGTGAGTCATAATGAGAGTTGATATTCGCTTACCCTTTACCATTAAAAAAGATTAAACCATAAAAAAAAATAGGACGATGCTTCTGTGTGTATTATTGCATCACTATAAATTAGCCCTCGATCGATAGATTTTGACGTTCTAATCAGACGAAAGTTGGGAGGCAGGTTCTGAACTCGTTGGGTCGACAAGCCACTGCACTTGATTTGTCACTTAATCACAACTGTTTCTTAATAAAATAGGCACAAAAACTATTTGTGGTGAACAATCAAATGCTATTTCATTTCATCGGGCGTGCGGCAGTGAAACAAAAGCAACTCGATCGTGTTATAAACAGAGACACAAGGCGAGTGCGGAGACGAGAACTAGCTGAGTTGCCATCTGACTGACTGTTGAGTTTGGCGAGAGAGCAAGAAGGACAGCGCTGCTACGCTTATCCATCAAACACAACATCTTGTATGTGAGACCACGTGCGAGACCATGTGCATAGGCCGGTATGTCTCTCCTTCTTGCATCCATTCCATAACGTGCCCCACTCTTTTTTTTCCTGCTGCTGCAGTACGAATTTGATTTTTTTAAATACTGACTCAATCTTCAAAATTCATTATTGCACTCATTTTCGTTAGTATGTTAATGTGACACTGCAAATATCAATGCATCGTCATTTATATTTTACAGTGTATTGAAATAACTTAGAATATTATTAATTTAACTTATATCTTGTTTATAAAATATTTAATCACAATTAATACAAGTGTATTTTTTAGTTTTCATACAAATAGACCTAAAACTAATTCAGCTAAAGTAAATTTTAAACAATTGCAAGGATACTGTATGAAATTTAAATTAATTAGATGTACAAAATTCATGAAAAATATTTTTTATTTATGTAAGAGAATACAAAATCTTTGCGTACGTTTAGTTACAAGTTACTTACTTAGAATATAAGCTCATACTTTTTTTTCAATTTACATATTAAACCAGCGGAACGAATACATTTATTCACTTCATGACTTACGATATTGTAAACTGTACTGTTGTATTAGTAAAAAAAACTAATCAGGCGAATCCGCATCAGTTACTATCTCGTAAATGTACTTGAAAACTTCCCTGATCAATTCTGGATGCGTCTTGAAAAGTTCTAAAAACTCCGTTCTCTCCATCATTTCTTTATCGTGTTCTTTGATAAATTTCAACGTATCTTTCATGATATCATCCAATTGATATCGATCAGCGAGCAAAAGCGTTTCTACAGCGTTGTTTGTTTTCAAAGCTCTGCACAGAAAGCTTCGAAAGCTCGGTTCTAGAACCATTTTCTCCTCGTGTATCTTTACAAACGACATGATTCCTTTCCGTAAATCCAACAAATCGTAAAATTCTGCCATTTCAAGAATATCTATCACATTTTGATAATTCAAATTGAAGATAAGATACTCTTCGCAGAGGCTTTGCAACTCATGCAACTGGTATTTGTGGGCGGCTTCAAAAAGTTCCCGCGGTATTTTGGCAATGTTGCCGGCTCTTCCGGTATAGACATACGACAGCATTTCCTCGACAACCTCCACGTCTAGATCATCGATCTTAATGATGCCGTTTTGAGATTCGGCCATCTCATGGGCAAACATTTTCTTAAATACCTCGCACTTTTGGGACAACACTTCCTTGTGCACGCGTAATATTTTGTCACCTACTATCAATGAAATGTCACTGTAAGCGCCTGTACTCCAAAGCATAGAACCAATGCTATCTCCTTTTGTTATTTCTTGCTTGGGGTTTGAATCTTTGTACCTACGGATGTATACAGTATAATGATCGACACTTGTCACATCCGTATCATAACTTCCTTTGGCTTTTATTTCATTTGTAATTCTATTCTTCGCTATGCAAAGCAACGTTTGATCTTGACGTTGTTGGCCAATGACTCGCAACGCTTTCACAACTATTTCGTAATAGTAATTTTTGCTTATTTCATGCAAATTATTGTAAAACCTTAATACAAAGTGGTAGTTACATATCATACTATGAGCACCATAACTCGATACTTCTGATTGAAATCGTAGATCAAACATTTCTTCTGGTTCTTGAGTCTGCCTTCTTTTTAAATCGAATCTTAAAGGCCTCTCGGAAGACGGGAAATGAATATGGTAGCAAGTAAACTCCGGAACTGGTGATGAATCTATTACTGTTGGATCCATTTTTCGTTCTAATTATAAAAAAAAAAAAAACTTTAATGGAAATAAGAATAAACTCGCTTAAATGTGTAACTTTGTTTGAAAACTTTGCGCAGTAACCTTGTAGAATGTAGTCGCTTCTCTCCATCAAAATGCACTGGTATATATCTTTTGAGGATGCGTCCACGTGGCCGAGAGATATCTCAAGAACTGGGGGAAAATTTGAAATATCTTGCAGTTGATGCAATAAAATTTTGAATTTATTAAAGAAAAATTTGCCGTGATATTTCAGTTGTAATCTATATTTTATGCGTAAATAATGAGATTGAATGATTTAATCTTGATTTTTTTAAAATACATTTCTATAAACCAAAAACTTATGCAAAAAATGAAAATAGAAATTATAAATTATCGTTATTATTTAATTTTTACCACATCAATTAGAAACGTGTTTCGACAAAAAGGTAAATAAATGCGATAAAATTCATTTTGCACTCTTGTTTATTTATCAAAATAATTTCAATAGTTTTAGGTTCATGATTGTTTTATATGCTACTTGTATGAGTAAGTATAAAACTATTACAGTTTTCTTTTAAAGGTATAAAAAAAATGATACACTATTCTTTATTTGTATCTTAAATGCTTAGAAAGCTTACTCTTGAAATAAAAAAATCTATTTTTGAGCTATTAATGCAAACAAGAAATCTACTTACACAAATTATAATACAAAAAGAAAAAAAACACACGAAAATATTTTGCAAACTATAAGAGCTCACGTGTACAAGTTGGTTCAATTTTTGTCAAAGTTTTAATTACATGAGAGCGCGTATCTTCGGTTTCATTGATACTTTTTCAACAGTATTAACAATCATGCATTTACAAAATTATTTCTGTGCTAGTAACACGGCATAAAGTTAAAGTCTGACTATTGGTCAATTAATTAGCATTGCAATGGCAATTAATTACGAAACGTGTACATTTATGTATTCAAAAAATTGGTACTTTGAAGATCATTTCATTTAAATGCTTTGGAACCACGTCTTTAAATTATGTGCGCCCGAGACGTATTATTTTTTCTTCAAGCGAAACATTTAGAAATTTTATATCAGCCTTTGGATTATCGCGGATGTGGAAGTAGAGAAAAAAAAGATCGCGAGTTTTCTCGCGGGTCGCGTGTCTCGGTGGCACCCGCGATAAGCTCACTATTAAAAAAGAAAGGAGGCGCGCCGTCGCGAAATTATTGTGCTGGAAAAATTTCATAGAGTGCACACGCTTCTCTCTTTCTCTCCCGCTTGGCACGACAACCTATTAAAGTACGTTGGCGCAACAGCCTACTTTACGCTTTATCACGAGATCGTGCATTTTCTTAGGAATGATGATTAACTTTCCTTGATGTTTGACATCACCGCTCCTCTTCTGCTTCTTGTGCATCGCGTTTGTTCTTCTTTTTCTTCTTCGCTTTCTTCGGTTGGATATTGCAGTTTTCATTATTTTCCTCCTCGTCGTTTGCATCTTGATGTTCTTCGGCAGATAACTTATCTTTTTTACGTTTTTTTGCCTTTTTCCTGGAACTATCGTGATTCTCTTCTGTTGCGCAAGTCTCTTCTAGCTCATATTTACTATTTTGTACTTCTGTTGTTTCAAAATCACCATTTTCTTCAACTTCGTCAGGATTTTGTCTTTTCGATTTCCTTTTGAAAACTGCTACAAAAAATCCGCTGCACTGATCTTTTTGGGGTATAGCATAAAGGCATTTTTCGCCTTTGAAGCTATAACCCGATGAGCCAAAATTATGCCATTCATTGTTCATTTTCTTTTTTAAATTGACGAGAGCGAAGGTGTCGCTGACTTTTTTCAAAGCTTCATCGACGACACACTCATTTTCTTCTGGATAAATGGAACATGTACTGTAGACAACCTTTTTGACGTTTGGGAAACGAAGTAAAGCGTGACCAAGTATCATTGATTGCAATGACTGTAATTTTCTTAATCGTTCGTATAAATTTTCTTCCCCTGGTTTCCTTATTTCAATTCTATTCATTCCAGAACCAGAACAACTTGGATCAACTAGGATGTATTTTATATTTGGATACTGCTCTGATGATATTGTTAGTGCATCAGCTTGTATAGTTTCTACGCAAGTGGCATTAGTGTTACTTACAAAATCACATAAAGTTTTATATCTGTTTCCACTCATTTCAACGGCATATATTTTCCTAAAAATAATAAATTAAATACACATCAGTCAAGTTTTGTGGCATAAATTATTTCAAACAAGAAAAGTTTACTCACCCTGAATTATTTATAATAGCTGCAAGGTGGGTAGTTTTCATGCCAGGAGCAGCACACATATCCAAAATTTCAGAATCAGGTTCTGGATTTAACAAGAATGCAGAGAGACAGCTAGCCTATAAGAATAAGTAATTTATTTAAAAAAAAAACAGATGCGTAATGATTTTATTTTTAAAAACTTTTTCTTACTTTATCTTGCAGTAACAATTTTCCATTGAGGTAGCCAGGGTGATTATGAAACTGTGTACCAGGTGGAAATACAAACACTTCTGTTATATGAAAGTCTTGTATGAAATCTGTACAACCCATGTTTGAAATTGCTTTCAGATGAGATGAATAAGTATCACAGCGAGGTAAAAGATTCCATTCGTCATAATAAAATGCATCAAGAGCTTCATCAATACTTGTTAATAATGTGTTGATACGAACGTATCGCGGTAGTTTGACTGTACAATCAGACAGAAATAAAATTTACAATAATCATTCCATTCCCTCCACTAATGATCAAAAGTTATCAATTAGAAACAAAGTAATTAAGATTATGTATATAAATGGTGCATTCACAAGATATTTAAAAACTATCAATTGATTTGGTATAAGTATGCAAAATTTAATCTTCTTTTTTGGTATCTTTATCAATAGAATCTGAATCTTCATCAGGCTTTGGTGGTTCGTCAGGTTCACACAAAGCTTGATAAGCATAAACCCCAATAATGAAGTTCACTACAACCACTGCAGAGAACACGGATACACAATTTGTAAAAAACCTGTCTGTATGAAATTCCGTTATCATAATATGACGAACCCCAAAGAAAGCTATGAATGGGAGCGTAAACATAGCTATGCTATACAGTAAAAAGGTTCCTAAAACTTTTTTTATGTTAGACATTGCACGAGAAGCTTCTTTTTCTTTTTCAAAAGCTGATTTCTGAATTCTACTTTTAGGCACAAAGTAAGAGAGGATCCTTTTTATTTTGGAATGTCGTCTAGATTGGATTCTGTTATTGCGAATAATTAAGACCATCGAAGTCAATATAAGCTAGATCTGAAAATAAAAGAAAAACATGTTGAAAATTTGAAATTTACCTTTTTTATTGCCACAGGGATCTACATCGGCATTGGGATTTTGCAAAATAGCCTGTTGTAATTTTTCTTTGTAACTGAGAACAGTTAATATAGGCTTAGCTTCCGACTTGAAATCTTTCTTTCCCCATAACAGTTCTGTTATCAATACTCTTGCCAACCAAGGATCAAAACGTGGATTTTCAATTAAAATTTTAGTTTTATCTATGATACTTTCTAACTCTTTTGAATGATGCAAAGTCTCTGACACCAATGCATAGATCCCTTGGACATTCTGAGATGTTGCACAATAGTTAATTAGATAAAATTCTAAAAACATAGTAATATAAAATATAAAAAAAAACAGACTTACAGGGTGACTATTTTGAAAAACTAGAGTCTTGAAACTGGCACCATCCAACAAAACTTTCTTTACAGTCTTAGATGATTCTTTGTAAAGCCTTGGAACTTTTATAGAATGTATAAATTTCGAAGACATATTTTTGTTCACAAACCTTGAAATAAAATAATGCCTTTAGAATAGGTATTGTCAGTTATTTTTTTTTAATGAATGTGGGTATGTAAATAGTAATTTAAATATTTAAAATGAGGTATTTTTAATATTATCAGAGGGAATGAAAAACGAAAGCTTACTTTTCATGTTTATAATTATAATCGGCATTCTTTTCCCAAATTAGTTCATTGCACGTGATGATATTGATGATTGCTAAAACCAGTTCAACTCCACGATATCAAATCTTATTCAATATTCCATCGATTCCGCTGTTTCGAAGCACTCTGTTGTATAGGTTAGGAATGGAGGAATATGAAATACATGGGATGCCGCAAAACAATTGATGAAAGATCGGAAAACCTGCAATAATTGAAAAATTAATAAATATATAGTTATAACAAAAAAGTTTCGAAATGCTTTTTAGTGAATTATGCATTTCATGACGTTGTACCTCGATTTATAAGTTAATGTGAGTACGTATAATAATGAACATTCGTGCGATAATCAAGTTCTCATACAATTTTGGTTATATTTTATTCCTTATTATCAAAATACAAAAACTAGTTAAAATGCCTTTAGCTAAATTTTAATAATTTTCTCTCTGACTGTAGGAATTAAGTGCAGGAAAATGTATAGGTATAAAGTTAAAATTGTTCAAATACATTTGGCTTGGGTTGGCTTTTCACTGCTTTTCACAGTTTACAAATGTAGCATTGTATTTATATATCTAGAATTTTACAAGTAAATTGTTCGAAGGACTTGAATATTAAAGACCTGTACATAGAGTTCATATGATTAAAATTATTGATTAGAAGTTGAGTTTATAAAATCTTTAAATGTTTTTAAACAGGTTGACTAAGAATTTTGTCACTTCTAAGAGTTTATTTCTCTTCTCGAAAAAAATAAAGAACGTACCAAACTTTGATTACTATGGCGGATTTCAGTACCTCTCGTAATAAAGCTGCATCTGTCAAAATGATTCAAAAAAGCAAGCTAATATATCAAAGTAAGATTTTTCAAACCACTGAGTATTGCAGTTCTTTATTCTATTCTGTTTCTTATTTAAATATCTTTATATTCAACAGGGAAACAATATATGGGCAATATTGCACTAGCAAAATGCTTGAAGTTGATCTCAAAGAAATACAAATGTGCCAGTCGAGTTTTACATTATGCCGAGGAAAAGCATGTTAATGTACTGAAAGCTCAGTATCATTTCAAAAAAAAGGCAAGTGTGTTAATTTATTATGATTGTTCTATACAAATGGTTCATTGTTCACTATTCTTTATTGCCTACAAATGGATCATTTATAGAAGAAAACTTGCCATTTGATTTATAATGCTACTCTTACTCAATCAATTTACTATGTAGTCTTAGACTTAAAATTATTCAACTTAACTAATGAATTGATTTATTATAGTTTCCAGAGTCAATAACGCATTTAGTAGAAGCAGCTATGTTTCATAGAGATGAAATCGAATACCTTTTGGATAAATTTGATATTGTAGATCATCTTAATCATATTAATAAATATGTACTAAAAGTTTTAGTAGCTGAATTACTGTGGGTTAAACAGTACCTTTCACCAAACTCATGCACAAGGATATTGTATTATGAAGCAGATTTACTAGAATCATTTACAGAAGCAGCAAAAACTTTCAATAAACTAGAAGACTCTACCGTCCGTGAGTTATCCTTACGTGAAAATATTTGCTTTTTGTTAAAACTGACTGATCAATGTTCAAAGATAATTAATTAATCAAACTATTCATCTTCCAATAGTGATATTGCCAGTTTATGTTCGAATAAATACTCTTGCAATAAAGCTTCAAGATGGTATCAATGCTTTTCTCAATGAAGGCTGGAAACTTTTGCCCAAGAGTAAAAATCATGTTGATTTCTTGAAAGTTGTATCAAGTTTGAAAGATAATAATTTTGTCAGAGATTTTCATATATCAGAACTCTTAGTATTTCCTTCCGATACATTATTTTATAGCCATCCAGGTTATATATCGGGAAAATTCTTTATACAAGACAAGGTATGAATATTTTGTAATACTTTATGAAATTTGACAGTGGAAAACTATACAGAGTAGTAGGTAATTATTTATACAATTTTTTTTCCAGGGAAGTTGTTTGTCAAGTTTTTTGCTGAATCCAAAACCAGGATCACGTATATTAGATTTGTGTGCTGCTCCTGGCTTAAAAACTAATCATCTAGCTAATATAATCAACAATAAAGGGTAGGATATATTTTAAAGCTTATTAGTATCAAATAATGCAATCAAGATAAAATATAAAAATTTGTTTTAGGATAATTTTTGCTTGTGAGAACCATCCTGACAGATACAATGCTCTTTGTAGACTAATAGAATCAACAAAAGTTACATGTGTAGAGACAATTTATGATGATTGTATGAAGGTCAATCAAAGTGGCATAAATTATGTTTTGGTTGATGTACCTTCTACATATTCTGGTATTTTTTATAAAAGGGAAAGAAAGGTTTATCTTGAAAAGCGATTAGAGCGATCGTTCAAAATAGCAAGCATGATGCTTAGATATGCACTTCAGAGTTTCAAAGGTGTTAAAAGAGTTGTTTACACTTCATGCTCAAAGTTTCCTGAAGAAACCGATAACGTGGTAGATGATGCATTACGAGAAATTCGAGGGGCATATTCTCTTCTAGACATTAATGAAATGTTGTGGAATCAATGGGGAAACAATGAAGATTTAAAACACCATCCACGTCGCAGTAAAAATTTGCATATAAAACCAAAAGTTGATCTATGTGAAGGTTACTATATTGCAGTATTTGAGAGAAATCCTGAAGTACCAATACCGCGGTATGTTAACAGGAAAGAAGACCTTTTTTATGAAGATGAGGATGATGACAGTGACTATGATATAGACAATGAAGACGATGAAGACTTTACCGAGAAAAGTAAAAGTAAAGATTATGTATCCAGGAAAAGTTTTTCTGATCACGATGTAAAAGATTATAAGCCACAACATTATAAACCGTATGACAAATATTACAAGAGTGACAAGAATGACAAGAATAACCAATATCCTACCTCGAAAATGAAAGCTCCTAAGCCTCGAGCTTCTAGTTCAACAACTTATACTCGATACAATGACTATGATGAATTTTTAAGTGAGACTACGCATAATCAATTATATCCATAATTTTTTTAATTACATGCATGTAAAATCATTTTACATTGTAAAGTATGTCTTTTTCAAGATATCTATTTTTTCCAATTGCATTCATGCATAGTTTTATTGTAAAAAGTAACTTTAAATTACTCATACCATACATCCAAAGTAAGATACTTGTAACATTTTTCTATGGTAATTAAATCATTGTTACGAGAGTTTTTTGAAATTTTTGAACAATGAAATTGAAATGTTTCAACATTTATTTTGTTTTATAAGAGTAATTAAGTTTTTTTTTAAACTTTACTTTTATTGACGACGATTTATGGCGATTTCTTGTAAATGATAAATCTATTTTTTCTATCTCATATTTTTGCTTCTATTTTTGTAATTAGTCAATTAATTTTAGATAAAAAACGCTAAATGTATAATCTTGCTTGACCAGCGCTCTTTATTCGCCAGTTTCACACGCATGCTCAGTCAGCTTAGTGTCGGCAGTGTCAATGTCGGCACACAGAGCACCATATCGTCTCCTCGCAGTGCGAGTCTCTCTGAGTCTCTCCTCCACTCCTCTCGCGAATCTTCGTAACAATCATAATAATATAACAAAGCTAACTTAAGTTATTGCAAGTATGTAGGTACTACATACTTGATATTCAAGAAACTTTTTTTAACATAGTATTGGCATTAACGAAAGCATCATTATATTCCAAAGTTATTTGTTGAATTGCTTTCATATTTTACATCAAATAGTGACAAGTTATTAATGCGTATAACGATCACTTTTAAAAGTCTAATTATGTATTTATAATTGAGTTACATAAATGTTCTGAATGTATTTTATTCAAATAGACTTCTTATTATTCTAACCTCTGCAGGTATAAATACATGATTTGATTTATTTTTTAATTTTTATGGGGAGCATCAAATAATTTTAAAGATAACTTATCAGTGAATGTTTATTGGTGTTAAGAAGAAAAGGTAAGAGTACAATAATTACTTATTACAAACTATCTTGGGACGTAAAAGTTTAGACAATACATTAGTGGATCAAATTTTAGGACTTTGTAGCAATAAGTGATGAAGAGAAATGGAATGAACAGAATTTAAAGTTTTATTTCATGTGAAAAAAACAGAATTTCAAGATGCAAAAAGAATCGAAATTGGATAGGCTATCTTCAAGAATTCTCACAGCTGAAGATATTCATAGAAATAGTAAAAAAATTTTATATGCTGATTAAAATTTTTTTATCTCAATATTGTATGCAATTGTATGTAAATAAAATGTTTTTTCAGGATTGAAAATAATGGAAAATAGTATAACAGTATTAGAAGCAAGAGGAAAAAATGTTCCCCTTCATTACAATGCTGCTAGCTTAGTTTTGAAGTACATGAAAAGCCTTAAACTAAATTTGCAAGAAGCATTTGATAAAGTAGCTTTAACAGAGCCAATACAAGAAGTAAGCTACAATTATTTATTTTTGAAGTCTGGCAATTACATTGAGGATTTACATACCTTATAGCATGTTTAAGAATTTAAATCTCGTACAGAATTAATATTTATACAGATATAACGGTTTGATTTATTGCATGATAAATATTCTGTTTGAAATTTTTTTAGATTAAAAATACCTATTTTTTTAAGATGTGTAGACTACATTAATAAAATTTATAATGCAGCTTGGCAAAGAGGTAGAAACGTTGGTGACAAAGACTTTAGACCATGAAAACGAAATTAATTATCTTATCAAAAGAGTAAAAATTTTAGAAGATAATTTAGATTTGGATCCATTTTTGATAAAAATTTCGATAGCTGAAATACTATGGGGTAAATTATTTATCAAATATAACTCAATGGACTCTATATATTTACGATATTACGAAGCAGATTTAAAAGAAGCTATTATAGAAACTACAACAGTTTTTGACAGGGCTGAAGATTCTTACAGCTGTAAGTTTTTAACAATTGGAATGCATCAGTCTACATCTTATACATTTGGTTTTTAATTTTTTATATTTCATGTTTTATTTTTAAATAAATTACTCTACAAATCTTTTATTTTTTTACAACATGTATTTTAAAATATTATAAAATCTACAGCAAAGTTACCAGTGTATATCCGAATAAATACATTGGCAATTTCACTAGAAGATAGCATCAATGCTTTTTACGAAGAAGACTGGAATCTTTTACCACGTTCATCAACATACCTAAATTTTTTGAATGATGTAAGGAACTTGAAAGAAAATGAATGTATTAGAGATTTTCATATATCAGAACTTTTAGTATTCCCACCTGGTACATCGTTTTATGAACATCCTGGATACTTGGAAGGAAAATTTTTCATACAAGACAAGGTATATTTTCAATTAAGATAGTAATAACTTTAATAATAATTTGCTTAAGCATTTTTTTATTACTTCAGGGCAGTTGTTTGTCAACTTTTTTACTGAATCCTAAACCAGGATCACGTGTACTGGATATGTTTGCAGCACCTGGCTTCACAACAAATCATATTGCTAATATGATGAAGAATGAAGGGTAAGAGATAGATAAAAACATAACAAATGTACTATTAGAATTTTTTGAAGCTTGAGATGATAATAATTGTATGTTGCCATTTTGCAGAGTGATTTATGCATGTGATAATAATCCTGATAGATTCAATAGACTTTGTTCACTAATGGATTTAACAAACGTTACATGTGTAGAGCCTATGAATGAGCCCTACTGGGACGTTCAAATGAATGACCTTAATTACATCTTACTTGATGTTCCTTCTACTTATTCTGGAATTTGTCATAAAAAAGATATGAAAGGTTTACCCAGTCAAACCAGGTATTTTCGTCACAAATTAAGTCTTATGCTAATACATGCTCTTTACAATTTTCCAAATGTAAAAAGAGTTGTTTATACCGCATGCTCGACATTTTCTGATGAAGGAGAAAAAGTTGTAGCAAATGCTTTGAAAGAACTTGGTGATTCATACACCCTTCTTGACGTTAGAGAAATGTTGTGGAAAGAATGGGTAACCTTAGGGAATACAGATATCTATCGTTTTGGTGAAAAATGTCTACGTACCAAGCCAGAATTTGATCTTTGTCAGGGTTACTTTATTGCAGTCTTTGAAAGAAATTTTTCAGTACCAGTACCACCTTGTCCTGTGCAAATTAAAACAACTTCCGAACGTAAATTAACAGAATGTCAAATAGCAAAGATTAAAAGACCTATTTTTACCCTTCTTACTTCTATTAAGAAAGGTGACAAGAAGAAAAATAGATCAGCTTTTTTCAACAAATTAAGAAAGAAAGCGCGCTGGTCTAATGCACAAAAGAGAGAAATGAAGAAAGAAGGAGTACAACTGAAGAAACAAAGAAAATCAGCTCCATTTTCGATTTTTAAACCATCTCAACAACCACGTAGTTAGCATTCCAAAGATGAAAAGATTTAGTTTTCAGTAAAGATATGTATGCCTCAAGATGTCTGTCAAAGTTAGATTGGAGCTGTGTATTTATCACATTACAGAGTCAATTACTCTGAAAAAATGACTTGTTCATTGCGGAATATTAATTTAATTATGAAGAACATCTTTTATTTTTAAATTACACGAAACAAGTATTATTGAAAAGTGTAAATAAAGTTTTGTACTCAATCAAATATATTCTTTTAAATTTACTTATTTTTATTTCATTTTTAAGACAAATATAATATAAATTCATTTAATGATATAGTACTATATGATTCTATAGAAATAAAAGTTGAAATCTTTTTTTGTGATTCACTGATTAAAAACTTTTATAACACATCAGACCAAAAAAGTTTATGAATTCGTGAATTAATTCATTCTCAATTTCAATTATTAAACAATTTATCGACTGTCTTTTTATACGAAAACGAGTGTAAACTAAACAATTGGATCGAAAAAAATCAATGAATAGAATTCCATTTTGAACGTATACGCGAAAATTTTGCTAGAATTATTAATTTGTATTTTCCGCGTGTATGAGCAGTAAGCGAAATTAGCGAAATCTAGCGTGCCGATTGGTCTGATAGATCATATAGATGGCTGCCAGAATTGCGATAGGTAAAGACGATCATTTTGTGTCTACGACAGTTTACGTAATTAATTCGTGCAGACAAGGAATGTGGAACCCCATATGATATACACGTATTACCACAGTCGGTAACATGCATGTTGCTGTTGCGCCGTGTATAACCATATGGGTTCCGCATTCCTTGTCTGCACGAATTAATTGCCGCTGTAGTGTACGTTTTACGATTTCATCGGGATCGGATTCGGATTTGAAGAAATTTGAGCTACTACTATCCTAGGGAGAACAATAATAAAATGTAAGAATTGATAAACCAAACACTGGATATTGAATAATAAGTGATTATATCGTGATTGAAAATATCATTCATCATAAGTCTAATTCGTTTTGCTAACGTCACGTTTTCGCTTTCTAACCTAGATCATTGATAAAATCTAAAGAGAAACAAGTTATGTTTTTGTGCATAAGTGAGATACTGTCCACTTGTAAAGAAAATTGAATGCCAGTAGAATTTATTGTGTATCAAGAACTAACAAAAACTATTTTGTAAAACTATGACTGATTCAAACGTATTATCCAAAATGATTCCACCAGATAAACTTCGCCAAGAAAGTAAGAAAATTTTGAATGTTTTTAGAGTTTTTTTAATCCTCACACAATTAACACTGAATTACTTTTTATTTGCAGGAGAAAAGTATATTGATAAAGTTATAATTCGTAATCAAGGGAAAAACCTCCCAAATACTTACAGAAATGGTGCTAAAATTTTGAATTGTGTAGAAATTGAAAAGCTTGATATTGAAACCGCAGTTAATCGATTGCAGTTGAAAGATGTAAGTTGTTTTATGTGACTAGAAGATGAAAATTGTAATCAAATAACTTTTGTTAACCAAAGACTGTTTTTAATAATAAGTACTGTAAACTATAAAAAATATAAATTAATCATATAAAACATTTTGTTATAGATTGATAACTCTGCAAAAGATATGGTGAAATTGGCAATAAATCACCAACAAGAAATAGATTATCTGCTAAAAGCAACAAGAATTCTTCAGTGTTATCAATGCTTGGATTTGCATTTAATCAAAATTTTGGTAGCTGAAATTTTGTGGGGAAAACAAAAGCTCAAAATTGGTTCTAGAGAACCTGCCATAATATTATATCATGAAGCTGACTTGAAAGAAGCATTTATAGAAACATCAACCATTTTTAATAATACTGAAGATTGTTATACTTGTAAGTTGTTTGTTTTGCTAAGAAATTGAAAAAAATAACTTTTCATAATGGATGACATCAGTTACTCATAGATTCTTTCTTTTACAGCCAAATGGCCAACCTACGTTCGGATAAATACCTTGTCAATTTCACTTGAAGATAGTATTAATGCTTTTATCAAAGAAGGCTGGAATTTTCTATCTCGACCTGAAACTTATGTGGATTATGTGAGAATTGTATCACATTTGAGGGAAACAGATTTTATTAGAGATTTTCATGTATCAGAACTTTTAGTATTCCCTGCTGGCACATCTTTTTATCAACATCCTGGTTATCAGAAAGGAAAATTTTTAATACAAGATAAGGTACAATTATGTTCAAATTAAAAGCCTTTCTGATCATTTAAATAGCATTTACTTATATGATATACTTTTATAAATACAGGGCAGTTGTCTTTCAAGTTTTTTATTGAATCCAAAGCCAGGATCAATTATATTGGATATGTGTGCTGCTCCTGGCAAAACGACAAATCATCTTGCTAACATAATCAATAATCAGGGGTGAGTCAAATATTTCAGTTTCAAATCGTTGCTTGCTGTTGCTTGATTGTCACAGAATAGCACAACTAAAGTGACTTATCACCTTTTTAGAATCATCTATGCAAGTGACAGACATCCTGATAGATACAACCAGCTCTGTTCCTTGATGAATTTTACAGATGTCACGTGCGTGAAGCCAATATATGATGATTGCACAAACATTAAGATTAATGATGTAAATTATATTTTGGTTGATGTTTCTTCTACATACTCAGGAATTTTTCATAAAAAAGATGATAAGGATTTAGCTACTCAGCTACAATACTACAATCACCTTTCTAGTAACATACTTAGGTATGCACTCCAGAGTTTTCCAAGTGTAAAACGAGTTGTTTTTACGACATGTTCCAAATCTATTGAGGAAGGGGAGAAAGTTGTAGAAGATGCATTGAAGGAAGTAGGAAAGGCCTATTGTCTTCTTGATATCAAAGAAATGTTGTGGCTTGAATGGATGAATGTTGGAGATATTACTGAATATTCATTTGCTGATAAGTGTCTTCGTATAAATCCAGAATTTGATATGTGCCAAAGTTATTTTATTGCAGTGTTTGAAAGAAATTTTGCAATACCCTTATCGCTTTATGTACACAGAATAGACGAATTTTATGAGATTATCTATGATAAAGATGATTCAGATGACGAAATTACAGAAATTGCCATTGTCAATCAAGAAAATCAGCATCCAAATCAACACCTCAATCAGCATCCAAATCAGCAACTCAATCAGCATCCAAATCAACACCTCAATCAGCATCCAAATCAACTCCTCAATCAGCATCCAATTCAAAATCCAATGCAACATCTAAAACAGCACCCAGCTCAACATCTAAATCAACATCCAATTCAACATGTAAATCAGCAGCTGAATCAACACCTAAATCGACATCCAAATCAAGATTTAAATCAACGTCCAATTCAACATCTAAATCAGCAGCTAAATCAACATCCAAATCAATATCCAAATCAAAATACAAATCAGTATCTAAATCAAAATACAAATCAACATGTATATCAGCATCCACACCCGAATCAGCATTTAAATTATAATAGGACTAATTTCAATGTACCTACATTTTCGCAACCTTTTTTGCCACAAATTTCTAACTCGACTATGCCATTTCAGCCAAGTTATTATTCGTCTTAGCTAGTAAAAAGTTAACGATTAATTTTGAAAAATTCAATTATTTATTACTATTTAGATTTTTTTTACCAAGATAAGATTAAATACTTTAATTGGAAAATTTGTTTTCCTACACTAAAAACAAAAAAAAATTTATTTTATTTTCTTAAAAATATTGATTTTTTGTTTGTTCTCCTAGAACATGAATAGAATAGGCAGGCATTAAGTGATGTAGCGTATAAACTCTTTGTAATATTGTGTACAAAACTGAAGAATTATCTTATGAAACAAATGTAGATGTAAAATGAAATTGTTGTAGCTCATACAGAATTTTATTTTAATAAACTGATAGAAATATGTATGTTTCAAGGAAAAACGTAGAATCTTCAATAATAATAATAACACAGTGCATTTTAAGGGGTTTAAAAAAATGCTTTTTTATTTTTTCGTATAAAGCTTTTATCAGTTTTTTTTTGTAGTAATAATTATATGAACTAGCTAAATTTCTGAGCAATAGTTGCTAAAAAAATTGATTACAAGCGATTGAAAATGGACTTTCTTTATTTGTAGAGTAATAGTTATCAAAGCTTTGACACAATAATTGAGTTCTGGAGTGATCATTTATTGTATAAATATTTCTGAAATGACTAACGGCGTTCGTAAAAATTGACGAAAGTAATTGAGAAGTTATTGAACACATATATTAAACATTGTTATCTTCATTTTGTATAACAAATATTTGACTTTAATAATAGTTTTTTATGCTTTATAATACAAAGACACTTTTTCTTATCCTCTCAGACAATACCAACGATACAAAACTTCATTGCCAATTGTTTGTAAATACTACGTTCGCAAATTCAATTGGACTTTTTAAAAGTACATTATTTAAAAAATAGAAAAGATTGAAATAAGACTTCGAGTTAATTATTCTATTCCACATTTAATATAATTGGTTACTCCCTTTAGGTACCTTTTTTTCAGATATTTAAATATTCAATGTTTCTTTCAAATCCGTTGATGAAACATGTATTTTCAATAATACGAAAATTTACAAAAGTTCCTCATCGAAAATAGATTCATTTGGTGTCTATCTAAAGTTTTTAGTTTACTTTTGTCGTAGCCATAATTATTTTAGTTCACAATTTCCAGTCAAGGAAGTTTTTCAATCAAGCCAGATTAGTAAATAAATGAATTGTCTATTATGTAATTACTATAAACACATTAAGATTGTTAAACTTTGAATAAATAGAGTTCTTGAAGAAATAATTTTAGTCATCAAACTGCCGACTGAGCTATAGCAAAACGTTATTCATTATAATAAATAACTAACAACCATAAGTAATTGAGTAAGTAGAATTGAGCATAACAAATTCTATGCTTAATAGGCTAATCCACAACTTTTACTAAACAATTCGGATAGTAATTAATGATATTTTTATACCTACTCGGACTCGTTTTAAATATTTAATCATAGAGCTGCGCTATACGGAGTCTTAAAAATGTCACTGTGTCTTCGACTGTATTAAACATATTATTACTTTTATTGCAAATAAATTTGTAGAAAAACTGGCAAAAACAATTATTAGCAAAATATTTACCATGTTGAGTCATATTTTCATGAGGTTTATTAGTTTGTTTCCGTTTGTAATGAAATGCTTAACAAGAATTTCGAGGTATTATATATATCACAAGACTCTTCAAACCCAAAAACATGAATAGTTGACTGTAATATAATAAAATGATGAAAATAAATTTTACAAAATAATTTTATAATTACTTAGTGCATATTTTAATTTTGAAGTCCAAAAAAATATATCGTATATAGTGCAAGCTTGATTTCATGAGTTATTTTTCAGACTTACTAAATGCTGCTATTGAGAGTACGGAAAATGTTAATTAAATGAAAATCTTGTTGCTTTGGCTTGTAAATAAATCGATCACTCAATGAAATAAGGCTTCATCTTCAAAATAAAAAAATTAAAAAGTACTAGATAATTTTAGTTAAACAAAAATTGAATGATTAATGAACAAACTCTCACAAGGCGTGACTGACGATTGCTACATCGAAGCTTATTTTGAACGGAATGGCTACGTATAGCATATTCAAATTTTTTGCAAATCACGTTAAAAATATAAGTCTTCTTAAATTTGCAATAAATATTACAAAAAACAATAACATTTAATTATAATCATTGTCGAAGTAAGGAAAGTGAGTAACATTTCGCATATGAAACGGAGCGCGTCCGAGTCCGTTCCTGCAGCGCCTCTCTCCAAGGTCCGCGCTCAATGCGTAAAATCGAAAAAAAAAAAAAAATTACACTATGCGTTTCGTAGCAGCCAATCTAAGCAGCCGCAAAACGACTCTATCTACTTCGTTCATCATGACTCAAACAGCAGCAGCAGCCGTGGTCCCTGCGGCCCAAACATCGCCCAAGAAGACCAAGGCCCCAAAGAAGACCGGAGCCAAGAAGCCAGCGACCAAGTCAAACCATCCACCAACTGGTGAGATGGTCAACGCTGCCATCGTCGCTCTCAAGGACAAGAAGGGATCCTCGCTCCAGGCCATCAAGAAGTACATCGCCGCTCAATACCTAGTCGATGTCGACAAGCAGTCCAACTTCATCAAGAAGTACATCAAGTCCGCTGTCGCCAAGAAGACCATCGTCCAGACCAAGGGTACCGGCGCTTCCGGTTCCTTCAAGCTTGCCGCCAAGGCTGAGGGCGAGAAGAAGAAGGTTGCCAAGAAGCCAGCAGCAGCGAAAAAACCAGCTGCCGCCAAGAAGCCCGCGGCGAAGAAACCCAAAGCAGCAAGCGCAGCGAAGAAACCAGCTGCCGCTAAGAAGCCAGCAGCGTCCAAGAAACCTGCAGCTGCCAAGAAGTCTCCAGTCAAATCCAAACCCTCTAAGCCTGTCAAGGCTAAGACTGCCAAGGCTCCCACCAATCCTAAAACACCCAAAGCAAAGAAGGCTGCGGCACCCAAGGCTAGGGCTGCTCCCAAGAAGTAAATCCCATTCCCCCGTCAATCAGTCCTTCTCAGGACTACTATCAAAACAAACGGCCCTTTTCAGGGCCACAAATATTATCTAACGTACAATCAAACAATTATGATTGCTGTTTCTTCATGATTTTCATAATCCATTTGAACATATTTATATTATACAAGTATAATTGTAGATAACAGTCCGATGTTGCCAGTGAACCACGGTATTTTCACCATTTTTCATAATTATCTGTGTTGTCATTAATTTGCGAATGAGTATGTTCGTTTATTATTTTATTAAGATACAACTATACCATAATAGTATCATCATTAACGTATTATATTAAATTCAGCCTACGGATATTTGTTTATATATCAAAATTATGAGTATATATTGCTTATTGCATATTTTTTCCAAAATATAATCTATACGCTATGATTTTTTTCAGCTAAAGTAAAAAGAATAAAGTGATGTAGAATAAGTTAATAAAGAATAAGAATAAGGTCAGTGTAATAGTTTATTTAAATATCAGTCTCTATAGAAGGGGTATCCATTGAAACAACTATATTGACAGCAATATTTATCAATCATTTTTGGAAATGGGGGCATGTATTATATAGTAGAGACATAAAAATCGACCTTTTTTATTGATATTGTACTTTTTTTAAATTATTCTAGTTACATACATTATAACGAAATTATAATTGCGAAAAAAGCAATACAGGTGTTTTGCGTTTAATGTAGACCATTATTAAAGATCAATAAATCTTACTATTCAAATATGCTATCAACGGTCGTATTTCATCTAAAAATCTGTCTTACAACGATATCAAATAATTTATCTTTAAGGATACACAGTAATTTCATATTGTGCATAGATATGTCTATATTTTAAAAACTGAAATTAATAGAGATAAAGTAATAATTTATACTTTGAAATCTAATACTCAAGAATATTATTTTATTAAACAAAACAGTTTATGATACGTTTGAAAAAAATGGTGGCCCTGAAAAGGGCCGATTTTTTGTTGGTTTGGGGGAAGGGAATTTACTTGGAGCTGGTATATTTGGTGACAGCCTTGGTGCCCTCAGAGACAGCGTGCTTGGCGAGTTCACCTGGCAAAAGGAGCCTCACAGCTGTTTGAATCTCCCGAGAGGTGATGGTGGATCTCTTGTTGTAGTGAGCCAGACGGGATGCTTCAGCGGCGATACGCTCGAAGATGTCATTGACAAAGCTGTTCATGATGCTCATGGCCTTGCTGGAGACACCGGTGTCGGGATGAACCTGCTTCAACACCTTGTAGATGTAGATGGCGTAGGATTCCTTCCTCTTCTTTGTACGCTTCTTTTTGTCGCCCTTGGTGATGTTCTTCTGGGCCTTGCCCGATTTTTTCACGGCCTTGCCGCTGGCTTTCGGAGTTGGAGCCATTATACAGATTGAATAGCTGTCGACTGTAAACTGAGATACTTTCGAGAACGAAAAATTGCACGATCGAGCGAGCCCGCCGAAGGCGGGCGAAGCTCGATCCTAATTATACTGAGAGTTGAGTTCGAGAGATCACTATGTAGTACCGCCAGTGTACGCCAGATGACACCACAATCGTTCACCCTTAATCCTCAAAAGCCAGCTG
>JAWWMK010000515.1:0-37527 GCA_035047105.1 Galeopsomyia nigrocyanea
GAGAGAGAGAGAGAGAGAGAGAGAGAGAGAGAGAGAGAGAGAGAGAGAGAGAGAGAGAGAGAGAGAGAGAGTGAGTGCATATTATTCTCGAGAGTGCAAATTTCGAAATCCACCAGTACAATAATGATACAAAGCGCAATTGTCGCCAGAGTCGACGACGACCTGGAGAATTATCTCGCAAATGATTATTGTCTGTTGCCTTGATAACGACTAATGGAACTGTTGGCAATACCTTTGGGCTCAATGCAGCCTTTGCTTTTACCATGTCCACTGATGATGCTGCTACTGCTACGTTGTCCCTTTGGGAATTAATTTCATGGATGTAGTATTGAAATAATCTTGTGTCATGTTCGTTGCTTTGTGTATGTACTCTTGGTGAAGGTTAATTCATCGAGATTCTGTCTATTTAACAATAAGTTTGTTAACGATTTAACAAGATATTATAAATATACAAGCATATCACAAATTCAAGTCATCTTTAGTGAAAAATAAGCTGCAAAAATGAAAATATCATTTGCCTATTATCAAGAACTGATGTCCATCTAGTGAGAACTTTGAACAGTTTTTCAACTTTCATTACCCGAAAACAATTTTATTTTAATTTATTTTTAAGTTCATGCAAACATTGAGAAAAATAGACAAATCACACTGAAATTTCACAAAATTTAGAACTACAGCAACTAAATTAACGAACTACTACACAATCCGAATAATCAATGAGAGTGTGTAAAGCACGCTCGAGAACAATAGAAAAGAGCGAGAGAAAAAAAACAGGAAAAGCTGCGAGCAAGTAGTACAAGTCAAGCTGAACTCGGGGCGCAAGAAAAATTCACTTAGCTCGGGAGTCGTAAAAAAAAAAGAAGGAAAAGAAGAAACGAAACGAGCTTTTACAGGCCAATTAGACGTGCAACGCGTAGAGGAGGAGGCTCGGAAAACTGCTTAGGGTTGGGAAAAGTAGATCCGACAGTTGCGAGCATTAGGAAGTAATTCGTGACAATTAACTGAACTTTGTGTTGTGTTTTTCACTCTCAATACATAAAAAAAAGAAGAAAAAACACTTTAGGATTTTTCACTAAAAGATTTTTCTTTTATAACTGCACTTTCGAAAGGTGAAGTAACTCGACTGAGAAAGAGACACGCTCGATTTGAGCGCTTTTGTGCTCGCAGCACATGAATCGTAATACAATCAGGAGTCGATTCAAACGTACGTTCATCGATGTTTTATTCCTGTACATGTGTCGGCGAAGAGGAAATGGGTCGAGAATTTAATTGACGAGAGAGAAAGAGCTCTACTCCTGCTGATCTAAGTTCACGCTGCTGGAAAAGGTTTTCTTTCAAAGGGAACATTTTCTCGCTAAAGGTTAGAAAATAAATTCTTTCGCGAAAAAAAAAAGTTTTTCTTTTTTCCGATTCGCGAAAATTATTACACAAAATCTTAATCAGTAAGAGTTCTATTTCGGTGTATTTTACATGCGAACGCAGTATACGCTATCTCGAGTTTCCGTCTAATTGTTCGACAAACGAAAATAACTAGCACTTCAAAAAAAAAAATAAATAAATTTACTGGCAGTAGTGAAGCAGCGAAGTTTTCGCACTGACCTCAATTACACGTAAAATCCGAGGGAATACTAAATCAAATATGCTCTCGGCAAATTGCCGAGGTTTCCTCGTTAACATGTAATTTCGTTAGTGCGCGCCAAAGTCGAAGTACATTTTACAAAAGGGAGCGACGCGAGACGTGTAGTTTCCAAAAATTTTCATTACATACATCCCCTCTTTTGGCAAATATTAACACGTGCTCAACTTTTCTCGTGTGATACACGCGCCTAAACCGCGAAAGAAATAGTCGTCGTCCATCTCTCAAAGTATTATCCTGTGGACACAGTCTAGAGTTACTGTACAGTTTCAATTCATCACCATCAGAGACGACGAGACGGCGAATATTTCAGACTTTTACTCGCCACGGTTAGAAAAGAGCCACCGTAAATTCTTGGTCTTCCTTCGGTAATGCGATTATTTCTCGTTTCTTTTTTTTCTCATTTTTATCTCTACACCGAGAGAGAGAGAGAGAGAGAGAGACACACAGAGAGAGAGAGAGAGAGAGAGAGAGAGAGAGAAGAAGAGGGGGCGGAGATTTATTGGAGCAGCTCCGAGGGAATCGAATTCACGTGAAAGCTCCTTATGAGCGTTGCAAGCGCAAATGAAAAGTAACGCCGGACTCGCGAGAATTGCTCTCTCTCTCTTTCTGAAAGCTCCAGGCGAGGAAAAGTCCTTTTGAGTCTTTATTTTCTCTCTCTCCCTCTTGAGCGCGCTTGACTGAATGAATATTCCACGTTTATTGCTACTTATTTCTTTTTCAAATGTCGCCAGCGTCATTCAAGCTCGTAACGGTATGACGATTTTTATGTTTTATTAAGAAATTTATGTGAAAGGCGTTTGATTTCTTGAGAGACTTTTGAAATAGGTAACCAAAACTTTACAGAGTCTTAAGATTAATTTAAATTCCAAGCAATTATTATCCTAGAAAAGGTTAATTTCTCAAATCCTAATTAATTTATATATTTTCTATCGAAATAAATTGTAAATAATAGTTTATAAATCAACTGAAATTATAATAGCGCTGCACTAACACGGAGTGAATAAATTCTCATCAAATCATGGAATAATTAGATGTGATTAAAAACTGAATTAAGCGACAATGATATCACCAGTAAAGTTATATTACGTACAAATTTTGCGTAGAGCTATGCAGTGGCCGTTAACTCAACTAAATTGAATTTACACAAACGAGAATGAATATTAATTTCACGATAAAACCTACGAGCTGCGTGGAATAAAGCGCAACAGAAACGTAAAATTTTCCTTCCGAAAAAGCAAAATTTTATCTATTCAAAGTATTTCGCAAACAAATAAACAACCATGTAAATCAGCATTATCGCGCTGGCGCTACTTTCGCTTATGCGGCTTCCGAAACAAAACAAAAAAACAATTTCAGAACACCGCGTAAACGGTACTACGTATCCATTGAAAAATAACCATCGCACCCCCTATTCAAAAAAACTTTTTCAAAAAGCCGTAATTCATCAAGAGTTACGCAGCGAGGCAACAAGCTCAACTCAATCAAAAATTTCCGTCTTTGCCGAATTCAAAACGAAGACAAATTTCGTCGGCTATGATAAAGCGGAGAGAGAGCAGGCGAAAGTTGGTAGCGAATTAATTACGCCTAATTGCGAGTTCTCAAAAAGTTCAACGAGAGAGAGGGAGAAAAAAAAAGAAAGAAATGAAGAGGGAGAGAGAAAGTTTTTAGCGAGCGCGACTCCTTAAATCATCCGCGCGAGGGAGCATATAAATAAGCGCGATCGCGTAATAATTATCGCAAGCTAAGGAGAGGGAGACGAGAGAGAGGTGGAAAGCCAAGCTCGTTAGATATTCAGCCTGCGGCGAGTTTAACGAGCCAAGCGAAAAAATACGGCCACGTGGACGAGATGCGATTTTGGAGAGCTGTTTTTGTTCTTTACTACGGGTTGAATTTTTATTTTTTTTATGGAGACCTTGTGTGGATTTATAAACTAAGCTCGTTTTTAGAATTAGGCATGGTTTTAAAGAATTATCAGTATCTATGCAATTAATTACGTATTACAGTAAAATATAATCTAAGACAAGACCCTGCTCCTTGAAAAATCATGGAGAACATTAAGAGTTTCGAAAAATCAATTTTTGTTTCCTTACACATTTTGAGCATTCCTTAGCATTTCAGCAGTATTCTGTCAAAATTTCAAGTCGATTCGTCAAATATTCGATGAGATAGACACCGAAGAATAGGCGTGTCATGGATCGCAACACCTATTAGCCGAGACTTCAAATGCGTTTTATTCAAAACACGATGTTCAAATGCGGTGCCCACTATAACTCAGAAACTATTTGACTAATCGACTTGAAACACGGTACAGATATTTATGATGTAATTATCTAGTACTTTATAGTTTTTGTTTTTGATTTTTAAAAAAATTCGATTTTTGTTATAAAAAAAACTATGATTTTTTTTAAACAAAAATTTCGCGGTTAAACGAAAACGTTTTTATTTTGCAGAAAAAATTTTTTTATTCATAATAAAACTATAAAAGACTAGTAAAACTCATGTAAAATCGGAATTCATTGTTAATTTATTGATTTCATCTACGAAGATGACAAATAAACCGCATTATAACTTTTTTTCGAGGAGCTCTGCGAAAATCACTGTAAAAAAATTATTAATCAATATTTTTACATGGAAAAATGTTAAAAGTTACAAAATAATATGATTAATGCAATAGAGAAAGTTTGACTTCGATTAATTCGATTACCTTTCTAGAAAAAAATAGTGAATTTTACCATTTTTCAACCCCTTAAAATAATCAAACGAAAAATGAAGATTCAAAGCCAAATAAATAAATCTCACTGAACTATAATCATTGCATGTAAACGAGGAAAATACGCCATCTACCGATCATAAACCCTACTACATTTGTATGTAAATGAAACAAAAGTTTATCTCCAACGAAAAAGTAATTCACGAAAATAAAATATCACTTCTTCCTGAATTTCTCAAATAACTCATCCTTGCAAACACCCCTATTCATCTCCAAAATAAATGCCTCTCGATATATAAAACCATAGAATACGACAAGCCTCCCCTCAATCCATAAACAATTCTAAAGTATCGCGGTTGACGAGGCCGCTATTCAAAAAAAAAAAAATATATATATATATATATATAAATCTCGACAAAAAACTCTTTTGTAAGAGTCATTTAGGGCTGCGCGAAAGGTAGACAAGAACGAATGTGCCTTGGCCGCGTGGTTATAAAAACTGCCATGCGCGCGGCGGAATCCTCGTCGGAGTACATTAATATCGTTGAAAACAAGCCGCGATAAATTCGCTTTAACTGAGATGCATTATATGACTTGAACTTGCTTTATTTTTTTTTACCCTCCCCTCCCGCGCGCAAGCGTCGCGATAAGGAGTTTGCGCCGCACACATCGACGTCGCGCAGTTGAAAGTTTACTCGCGCGGTGGTTGTGTGTACGCGTTTTGTACATAACGGATGAATGCTAATGATTTATGCGCTCTGTCTGACTTGACTTAGACTTGTACTACTACTACTACGCGGGTTTGCTTGTTAATTTATGTTTGTTATCTCGAGCGGTATAATTAAGACTTCGCGGCGGTGGTTGTGCGTGGGTGTATGTGTGTGTGATTCATTCTTTTTCAACTTCATTTATTAAGTCTGCGGGTTGCAACTTGCCTACTAGAGTATATCATAAATGATAAATCATCGTGTATTTATATATTACAGAAAATATAATTACTCTTTATAGTCTTGAATAATTCACCCCAATCTCCATACAACCCATGCAAAATTCAACACCAAAGGTATCGCATACCACCGACGCAGCGAGAATCAAACAATTAATAAAGCACCCCAACGTATATACATACATACAGCCATAAAATCCATTAGCCATAGGCGAGAATCGGAGAGCTTTAATAAAATTATAAGCTTCGCTTTACAAGTATCGAATTCCACACACACACACGTGCAGCTCTCTCGTCGTCCTCGTCCTCGGCTATATTTTATTTCACGCTATTATCAAGCAAATAAGCCTCGATGCCTTATCGGAGAAGCATAGCCCCGCGCGAGGGCTCTCGAGAGCGTGTGTAATAAAGCGTTACGTTGCACGTTGTACAGCGGCTTGCTCGCTATTTTATCATAACGACATCTCGGGGCCAACGGCTGGTGTAGATCCCATAATGCTACCGAGGAAAGAAGGCAAAATGCGTTTTTTTTTTTATTCTGGTAGCTGGGTGCGCTTGAATATAATATACATATCGAACAAATTTTCTGCTGAACGATTGGTTATCGGGTATTATTAGTTATAAAGTTTCTTTCGTTAGTGATAATTTATCTTCTTTTTTGGTAATTAACTGGGAATTCACGATGTGGTTTACAAGCCGATAATGTAATTCGCGCGGAACAATGTATCGCTGTTTTGATTGTTATTATACGCCGAAATACAATTAAATTCTCGTTCATCGATCGTTTCACGGCAAACACTACGTTTATGCATTAGATCCGGCAAAGCATGAATATCCTATTGGTATGAAATTGATTTTCGTGCCATTGTGTTACGACGCATGATAAACCAGCGAACAACAATGGCAGCATGAGTTTCAGGCAAATAATGATGAATAATACGAGAGAGAGAAAAAAAAGTTTTCGGAGGCAAATTCAGAAAGTTGCAGATTACCTACTTGCGGCTGTCTCTGTTGCTGCGTGACGAGGGACATTTTTCACGCTCGCGCCCAAACTTTGCGTCGTTTGTATAACAACAAAAGCAATGCTTATTCGTCAGTTAACGATGGATCATTTTTTATCTACCTGACAGATTCAGATAAGATGGAATGTTTTGTTCTTCTGTTCTGTGTCATCGGATATTTTATAAACTAATTAAGCGTAAATAAATTTTATGAATGGTCTTTATAATTGCGAGTATGCATAATGAATACTTGCGATTTATATTAAAATTCCATATCCAATCAAAAAAATAGGCCAATACCGCATTGGGCTCGATTGATTTACATAATTATTGGGATTTTCGAGAAGCGAGTCAGAAAATTATCGGACAATTCATCTGCGATTTATTTATTCGAACGTTTCGATGAATATTCATAGCCACTTTGCAAAAGTTGCTCGCTATCTAGATATGTCCATTTTTGGTTTTATTCGGAAATAGAACGAATATTTAATCCGCCTTTCATTGTTACACGCTTTGCCATTTACAGCTTTAGAATGATGACGATGTTATTGCGTATTTTTCATCTGAAATTTGCGTAAACATATACGTTTATCATTCGAAATATATCAGCTTTATTAAGAATTCATCGATTCAACCATAAAACAAGCACGCGGGAATAATGAAATCCCAGCGGGAGTGAGCTAGTAAATCCATTCTCCTTTTGCTAAAATAAATTACAGCCGCAAGCAGCAGCAGTAGCCACACCCGCGGAGCGAGCGTACTTCCTGTCGAAAAACCTACAATCAGCGAGGCATCTAATCAGCACCCTTCCGCAAAACGCATAAGGTTTACTATCACAAATTGATAGTACACGGAAGAGTGCAATATCTCGTGAAAGAGAAAGAGAGAGAGAGAGAGCTAGATGAGTCGTGGAATTTATTTGATGCCGTGCGCAAGATAAAAACTTTTGCCGAGAGCCCACCCGCATGCTACCACACGGGAAAACGTGGAAGAAAACGAACAAAAAAGTCTTTTTGGACGAACTTGGCCCATTACGCGATAGACGGATGGATGTGTGTTCGCGTGTCTGTGTGTTGCGACTAATTCGCAAACTGCCGTAGCTTTTTCAGCCGCGCTAAGCTCCCTACCTTGTCTTCTTTTCCTCTTGCGAAGGCTACTCTTTCGCGGTCGTCGAACAGCTGGACTTTGTTAATTTAGTAGGGACGAGCTGATGCTTCACCGAGACAGAGTAACAAGTTTTAACTTTGTTTTCGAGTTTCACTTCGCTGACTCTCGCTGCTGTGGTGTTTACGATGCGATTGACGCTGGGGGTTTTTTTTTTCTCCGCGTTGCAAATCTTTCGTTTGAAAAGAAAAACTATAAATTGTCGAGAAAAAAAATTCAATTTTCTAGAATGTCTAGACGACTCAATTCTCCGTCTCTAACCTACATTCGTGACAAAAAGCGAGAGCGAAAAAAGAAAAGATCACAGAGGCAGCAAAGCAACGACAACAACAAAAAAACTGTCTTTTTTTTCTCTCTTACGATCCATTCTCGCTCTCTTTTGACAATCGCGCACGTAGGAAAAATCTCGACGTACACGGGGAGGTAAAAAACTAAACGCGTTCTTTCTCTCTCTCGCAGACGGTGAGTCCCTCGAATAAAAGGAAGTGGGTATACGCGCCACGCGCGAGTGCAAAAGCGAAAAAGAGAGTCGTTGCACACATATGTGCAAGCCAAAGGAGAGAGAAAAAAAGCTGCGCGTGGGGGTGGTTTGCACTCTCGAGAGTCTACGCGTACGTACCTAAAGTCGCGTAATTGCTGTTTAAATAACGCGCGCGTCTGCTACCCGCTCGCGCACTGACGCTCTTTCTCCCTCTCTCTCTCTCTCGCTCTGGTAAAACGAGACGCGCGGACGGATTGAAAATTATGCGTCTAGCCGACTACTACGCTGCTGCTACTACTACTACTACTACGAGCTTGAAAAAAAAAATTTTTTTTTCCTGTGCGTCACTTTCTTTTTTTTTCACGACGAAGTTTTTCAATGATAGCCGAGAGAGAGAGACTTTGCAAATGCTTTCGTTAACAAGTTTTTTTTTTCATCCTGATTGATGTGAATTTTTTTTCCTCTTTTGTGAATAAGTGAGCGTGATTTTTTTTTTGCAATATGGACTGCTATTTGACTTTTTCTTGAATTCGTCACTGAGTAGCAAATAATTTTAAACTATCAAAATATTATATTTTTACAAATTTTACAGATTCTCATATAATTACTAGACTCTGCTCTATCCACTGAACGTAAAACTCTATAGTATATTATCCAACTTGTGACCAACGGCTTGAACTATATACTCTTTAAAAAAAAAAAAATTCTTTACTAATTGATAATCCAACGTTCGACCGAGTTCGTCGCGAAATAAATTTCAAATTTAGCAGAGACAAAACCGAAGACAAACAAAAGAATCACTTATTACAATCCATAAATTAGAAATCCGAAAATTAATCGTCCTTATACGCGAGAGCGCACAATCGCGAAGCTGCGCGCACTCGGCGAACAATCGGCTGGCTGGCGGACGATCGCGCCGAGCTAGTGTAAAAGCGTTATATAGAGGTGAGGGTGGGTAAGTGAGGGTAGGGGGGGATCGAAAGCACAAATCATGCATATATCCAGCGCAGCGGCTATATGGATACCAAAGGCGGATCCCTCTCTCTCAAGACCTCGCTGACTAAAGCAAGCAAGCAAGCAAGCGCAAGTTGTTGGCTGGATGAAACTATTTCCGAAATTCCCGCGTGTCTAATGCGAGTTTTGGCCTCTTTGTGCGCTTCAGCACAATGAACTCGCGCGAGATTCCTGAAATTGAGATCCGCTTCCAGCGAAAGAGAGACAATGTGACGAGCAGAAGCATCTTCTTTCTTAGTGTGTGTGTGTGTGCGTGTGTGTGTGTGTGTGTGTGTGTGTGTTTGTGTGTGTCAGCCTATGATGCGGGCGGATGGATGCTGCTGCTGCTGCTGAGCCAAGGAACGAAGGGGGATCGGGTTTCTTGATCGACGACCCGACAGAGAGAATAGGGAGAAGGGGTTTAAGCGTTTTCTTTTTGTCTGACTAAGCGATTGCTGTCAGTGTTTTTGTTGTTGCGCGGGAGGGATTACCGGGGATCGATTAAGGAAATATTTATTCGGGATCTAGTTTTTGAGGGAGAAAGATGCTTCAACTCGTTGATGGTGAAGACTTTGATGTAGTTTTTTTTTTTTGATACTTTGGTGATATATCGAATATATTCATGTAACTTTGGACACGATTGTTCTTTGACTGATTGTGAATTAGTTTTACGACAGACACATTGCTTGAGTGTATGAACCGCAGATTTTATTTTCAAATACACATAGTTTTAAAGAAATTTCAATTTTACAAGTAATTATTTCGTTGTTAGCAAACTACATTACTTCACGCAGAAATAATTTCGAAACTCATAAAATGAAAAATTTTAAACCTCAAAATAATTAGTGTCGTAAATGATATTAAAAATGAACAATTAGATAATCAAATAAAAATAGATCCAATATGAAGTAAATAATTTCTATTGAACCATCATTATTGCATCTAATCGATCGAAGTATGCTACCTACCTATTGAAAATGCTACTACATTTTACATCAGCTGCATTCTTGTTTCACTTATAAATCGCGAACAGCGGCATATCGAAAAAGCTCAAGTGATTTGTTTTTCAATCGGTTTCTCAATATACTTAAATCAAATCTATTTGGTATCTTCGTCTGTTTTCTATTCGAAATCAAATCAAAGTCTGACGGTTAGTTATGACGTTAGGTTTTTTTTTTTGCAAATTCTTGAAACCCCCATTTTTAATCAAATGACAAGCCGCTGAAAACAAATTACATTTAGAATGTTACACGAGAGGGACAAATTGTCAGTTACCGATTTAGCGTATTCAAATTAAAAAATTCATGCGACGATGTCTAGACGAATCTGACATTTTTTTTAGCGTTGAAATTTTATACGAGACCAAGTTTTCCTTCTAGAACATTAATATACTTCGATGTCACTCTCACATATTTTCAATTATTAATTTCTGCCGAGCTCGCTCGTAAATAAAACATGGAGTCGAAGTAAGCCACCCTATTAAAGTTCCATACGTAATTAAAAAAGACAACGTTTCTTTTATCTCATTAACACCATTATTCTCGAGACCACACGTCCAACAGTTTAAATAATCCACGCAATTACAAAGATAAATATGAATAGAGACGCTTTACTACATATAATCCATCGTGGAAGTTGTAACAACGTGCCTCGTCGAGACGCGAGTCGCGTCGCTTGAAGCTCGTATGTTGACTCAGCCGAAGTTTCGCTCGCGGTTGACTTAGTACGCTCGTAGTTATATACATAATCCAGTTCGCAGGATCGGTATGAATTAAAAGCGATTGAGAATCATTATCATCGTCGTCGTCGTCGTCGTCATCAGCATCCACGCGGTTGCATCGTTGAAAGGGCGAAATCTAGTGGAAAACGCGGCTCGCTAAGGTAATTAGCGAGAGAAGAGGAGGTGGAAGGAGGAGGAGCTTATATAGCATTCAATGTGAACGCGCACAGTAGGTTTCTTTTTTTGCAAAATCGCGCGATGAGTTAGTGACGTAGAAACTCATTCAAACGTACTTTCTCTCTCTCTCTCTCTTCTCTCTCTAGCGCGAGTTTCATTATACTCATTTTGTAATTAATTTGTATTTCGCGCCGAGCGAAAACGTCAGGTCTCGGGTCGAAAAGCTCGTTGAATGTGAGTTCGTTGACGTTTCACTTCTCAAAATCAAAAGTTAAATGTATGACTTGTGCTTTCAGTTGCTGCTGCTGTGCATAGCTGTTGTAACTGTACGGTCGAAAGTTTTGATTGTTGCATCGATTTATACAATGATTTTGAGGCGCAGACGTTAATGCAAATGTAATACGAAATTCGCGCGACCGAATCGAATAAAAAAAAAATATTTAAAAAATTCAATTCAATATCCACACATCCAATAACCGAATAATGAAACTTAAAAAAGGAAAGAAAGAAGTGTAGCTCGCGCGCAATGAACGAAGAGAAATCTCTCTGTCTCTTCCCCCAAGCCAAGTCTTTCAAGCGACAAATCCCTCAAATCAGTGGCTATTACATCAATTTTCGTGAAAATTCCGTTCTAAATTTCCTCAGCGGAAACGCCAACCAGCGTCGTCGTCGTCGTCGTCTAAGGTACAGCAAGAAGGTCGGCCAGAGACAGAGGGGGAGGGAGATCTTTTGAGCAGCTGCACCGAAGCGAAGCTACAGCTACAGCAGTAGCAGCAGCAGCAGCAGCTAGCGAAGTAAACGAGCGCGCATTAGGGATTGAATTGCTGGGACGCTCGTTAGCCTTCAGCTACCCCCGCGGAACGCGAACAGCGCACGTCCTCGGTGCTCACGTCCATTATGCTTCCACGGAGAGTACGGACAAGATTTACAAAAATCGTCCTATTTTTCGGCTTTCGCCGCGAGAAAACACGCCGCGCTCGCTGGCATTTATTCGGTGAGAAAAGCGAGATTAACGAGTTGAATTATTGCATTCTTGGTAGGCAATAATTTTCAACTAAAAAAAATAATTTTTTTTAAATCGCTGTACTAATAAAGAAACAAACATCTGCAGCACAAAAATCCCGCGCAGTTTCAAACAAAAATGCAGTAGCACAACATAATAAATACGATTATCCCGTCATCTCAACAACACCTCCATACTACAAGGCAACTTTACGCCCGGGTTGTATGTAACGAGTAAACTACACTCGCCCAGCAGGAGCAGCAACAACAGCAGCAGCAGCGATAAATGGCGAAATGGACGCAGTTAGCCCAAGCTTCTACACACACTTACACGCGCATGTGTGTGTGTATGTGTCTCATAATCGCACTTTACTTCTCTTGCAGTACACATACGACGACGAGTCGGCGGGTGGAAGGATAAGGGCGTCGTCGTCTAAACTATACCTTGGGCTTCCTATACGCGAAACTAGCTTCGTTAGGAACTCGAAGCTTGCGCCAAGCCGAAACTTTGTTTTCCGCGCGATGCCTTTGACACACTCGCTTGCACGAGTAAGATTGGCGGTTTTCCCAAAATTTCACTTGCTAAGACTCGATCGCGATACGATCGATTTGTTAATCAGTATAGTGGTTTTCGAAGACAAGCGTCATATAGATTGGAATATTGTACAGCAAGATTGACGTTTTTTTTTATCTTTTCATTCGACGAAGTCTCGAGTAAATGCGATTTTCAAAGATCGAAGAAAGCTGAGAGGTAGAAAAGTCGAAGGAGTGGTATAGTAATTCGTAAGAAGATTTCTGCGGTTTCCACAAATTTCCAATTTGGTTGCAGGGAATTCAATCTTCGGTAAGCGTAAAAACCAAACTCTGAAATGTCAAACTATCAAACGGAAAGTGCCCCTCGAGAAGAAAAAAAAAATTAGTAGCGTCGACGTTAAACATCCTTCAACGTCGAGAAACTTCTTATCCGAGAAGGGAAGGAAATTGTCGAGACGTAGAGTCTATCGAAAAATCGTAAAAAACTTTTTCTTTTTTTTTTTCCGGCACGAGAGACCTATATTTATGACTTACACGGTAGAAGCCTATAAAAGAGGCCACTCCAATCGTGTGTGCAACTTCTCTCCTCTCTTTCCCAAGAGAGGACATCTCTATCCGGTCGGAAGAAAGTTCGCGGATATATCCCCCCATTTATAATCAATCAATCGTGAGAGGGGGGGGGGGGGGAGAAGGACCTCCCGCGAGAGAAATTCAATCGGCAGGACATCTTTCACGTTTTAAGGCGAAACTGGCTTGCTGCCAATTGTGTTTCTGGGCGCGCGCCACTACATATGCTAGATGGACGTGTGTAGCCGCGAGGAAGAGATGCTTACTGCTCTCTCTTTTTTTATTCGTACGTTTGCTGCATGTTGATTTTTAAACTGCTTCTTGACGAAGAAAACACTTTTTTTTATAAAAGAAGAAATAGTTGCGATGATAGTTCATGAGAATTAATTGTTTCGAAATTGATTGAAGGTTGTTACTTATAATATTGCTAAGATTAACTAATTTATTAAGTATCTGATAAATGATGCGACAACCTCATTAAGTTTAATTAGTACATAAAGACTGTTCGATACTCGATTATTTGTAATAAGATATAAATCCTCAATTTTACTATTCTTCTGAGGGATTATCTCTGACTAATGTCCACCTACTGGACATGCAGTCAAATAACTATTGATTTTAGTTTTTTACTTTAACTTTCAAGATTTTTTCCGCTAGGAAAATACATGAACTCTGAATAATTTTCATATTCATCAACTCGCTGCGAATGAAAACGCGAAATTCAATAAAATTCATTGGACATTAAAAACAAACAAGTTGAGTTTATATACATGCATCTGCGTTTGCTCTCAGAAAACATTATAAATAACCGTGACTTTCCCTCCGTGAAAGCTCATTCAGACACGACATTATCCCGTCAAGCGTGTTATAATTAATTAGCAACCCTCTCCTGCTTGCGCGCGTGAGTATCTTTTCCCTGGTGACCATAGTGCAGAAAAATCCGCATTAATTAACCCAGAGAAATCCTCTCTCACATTTTAAAAGCACACACTTACTCGCCGGCAAACGTTTTTACGATGTTTGCATACGGGAAAAAAAATTAGCACCAACATTCACGAGATCAAGTTATATCGTTCTAATTAACGCGCGACAAGAAAGAAAAAAACAAATTGCTTCGAAAATGTAGCCGCGATCGTAAAGATTACAGGCAAGCGTAAAGCGCTACGATAAACTCAAGCTTCGGGTAAATGTCTCTCAAGGGCTGCTGCTTCTGCCTCCCTTTCTCGTGCGAAATCTTTGTTGTTGACGCGAGGAATATGAATTTATATAAGGCGATGATGCCGCCAAGAGAGAGGAAGAGGATGCCTTAAATTTTTAGCAAGCAATCGCGCGTTTTTCACGATTAATTTTTTTTTTTTTTGAATTTCGCTTTTATCGGGCGAGTCGCTTGTTGGTTTATGCTGAGTCGAGATGGAATTTTTGAGGATTTCGTGGATATTGCGACCGACAACGCAATGAATTCATTGTTGATGAAAATTTTTAAGAAGTTATGTCACTCATAATCTTGAAAATAGCTTTACATTTACAAGAAGATTCCATGAATGATATTTATTTTACGTCAAAAATTCTCCGAATCGATAAAAACCTCGTAAACTCTCAAACTTTCCCCTCAAAAAAGTCGAAAAATTCAATCCTCGCTTTCGTTCCTCGAAAACCCTTTTAAAATCCTTCCCAAGAAAATAAAATAGTCGTCTTCGTGAAAATCAGTTTCCAATAGCTTCGCACTCCCACGACAGTAAAAAAAAAAGAAGTACGCGAAATTAGACGTAACGACGCGCGCAAGTGTCTGCAAATGTAGATCGAATTCCCCTCTTTGTCGCGCGGGCACGTACTCGACGCGTCATTAATTTTCAATCGCGCCGAAAAGTCGCCGAGAACCAAAAAAAAATTTTTTTTTTCTCGCCAACAATAAAAACCAATCGGCTCTACAACGACCAGTAAAATTCTCTTTAGAGGTTTAATAATTTTCAAAAGAGACTGAAACAAGCCCACGAGATCATAATATAATCAAGCTGCTACGTTTTTCAAACATACGGATTGTCGAGGGGAGGAAAAAAAAATACTTTTACGCTTGTTATCTTGGCTGATGTTTGCAGTCAATATTGAGCGGGTGGATATAACGATATTACGTCGAATATCGTGGAAACGCATTTTTACTTCGTCTCTGTTATTAAATGAGATAAATCAGAAGGTTTAATATAATTTATCCATCAACTGACATGTTAACGTTTATTACGGATTATTTAATAAATCCCATTTACGATATATATCAAGCGGACGTTTATAAAAATCCGATACACGTACATGAATGATTGAAATTCACATCGGATTAATTGATATTTATTTAGCGAGAGCTTTTATATTCCAAACATTGCTGGGGGGGGGGGGGGGGAGAAAAAAAGGTTTATCATTTCGGAACTTCGTTTTATAAACACCCAACGATATAAATCCCGAGGAAGAAAAAAAAATAGATTATCATCTCATCATAATAACACACATATATTCAATTTCGAGCCCATACGCACACTCCTATCAATTACACAGCGCTTATTGGCCGCAAGCAATCATCAAAGAAGCTTCTCGCAACGTTTGCAACCCTCCACTTATATACGCAATGAATACACACTGCAAGGGGGGAAAGGTAGAAGGAAGGTAGGCGTCTTATAAAATCCGCAAAGTCATGGTCGTGCAATTAATCGAGAAGATGGAAAATTAATCGATATGGGTTTTGAAGAAAAGCGCGTCGCGATACAAAAGCACAGCGCGCTTGTAATGAAACATTATCTGCGGCTTCACTCTCTTCTACTGGGGCGCGCGCGAGTAGAAAGGAAGCTTGTATGGAGTGTGTTGTGAATTTATGTCGGTGTACGCGAAAAGGTGGAGGCGCAGCAGCAGAAGCAGCAGCAGCAGTCTGCGAAGGGGAGCAATAACTCATGAGCGCCTTGCTGCACACAGACACATACACGGACACACTGGAGGACAATGGCATTGTATGTGTAGAGAGAGAGAGAGAGATTCTGCTGGGAACAGGTACCGTCTACACCCACATTATGCGTCTCCTGCCTGTACATCACTCTTCTACCACCTCCTCCAAGAGAGAGAGAGAGAGGAAAAACGTCGAATCTTGTGCGCCAGAGTTTGCCGCCGTCGTTGCGATTTGAATATTTAATCTATTTCATAATCTGAAATTATGGGAATTTCTCCTTCTTCTTCTTCTTTTTTTTTCTTCTTCACGGAGAGGATTGGGGGGGTCGAACGAGGAAAATGAGATTGAGTGTCGCGCGCTGAAAATGCTATTTCTCAGGAAGATTTCATTGAGGTTTCTTCTGCACGGAGATTGGGAATTTGAGCAAGTACGACATGCAGGCTTGAGGGGTGGGATATTTTTTTTTTCTTTGCTTGTGTTCAATCAGTTTTTGTCATTATCGAAGTACGATCATATTTAAGATTCACCTTTTAGGGATAAGTGTCATTTTTCACCGAAATTTTTTTTTTCTTTGTCGCATTCGTTTCCATTAGATGGATTGTTTTTTTTTTTTTATTTTGATACGCGTTGTGTTAGCTTTATTCGCCATTTCGGATTTTATTTTGCGATTGAAATAAAAATTCAGTCGTGAAATGAAAAAAAAAAATACGACTACTTACAAATATGGGATAAAGTTTTTACGTCAACTTTATCATCTTTGCAATTTGTGACTCACCTGCAATATAAAAAAGAATAAATTGCATCAGTATACATTTTTATTTTTATTAACAATTTTATTAAAATTCCAGACGCATGAAAAAAAAATCAAGCACTTTCATATAAGCCAGCAAAGCAAAACGGAATCCATGATGATTCGTCATGCAAAAAAAAAGCGGCGCGCGACTTGAAAATGAAAACTCCAATAAACAGATCATCCAATTAGACTGGTGAGAAAAAATCCCCCGACTGGCACTCAAAAATCCACAGAAGCGGCAGATAAAAAGGCGAGCTCGCTCTCTTTCACTCAGCTTCGGAGAAAGGATGTTCGCGTTGAAGTGGAGGTAAAAAATAGAAATGCGCAAACACGATGAAAACGCAAACACGATGAAAACGCACACACATAGAAGCCCCGCCGTCGTAAATCTGCTCGCTCGCACTCAATGCTCAATAATCGAGGAAGGGCAGGGTAGGGAGTGGGAGGGGGGGGGGGGGGGTTGCAGAGAGTACGTAGTACGTTGGGAATGAATTTATGGGAGCTGATTGAAAACTGAACAGCAGCTGCGTCTGGTGCACGAGCGATTAATTGCTCGGGAATCGCAGAATTTTATTTTTTTACTATATTCAGCTTTTTTTTGTTACTTATCGACGATAACTTATCGATTATTATAATTGTTTGAAGATCGTGAATTATTTGTTTTTTACGCAATTGTTAGAGATCAGTACTGAACAATTACAAAATGTTGCTATCGAATTTCGTAAGGAAACATTGCATAGAAAATGAAATTTAGATTAATTATAGATTCTCAAATCTGCACATTCTACTGCGCTTCTAATTGAAAACGCATTCACCTAGAGGTCACTACAATGAACTATCTCTCACACGATCTTTTCGTATTTTAAAGTATTCTTTAATTTGAGTATATATTTCGGGACTTTGCATGAAAGCTGCTTAAAAATTGGCTAAAAAAAAGAAGGCTTCTTCTCAGAAATAAAAGATTCAATTAACAAAATCAACATACAGAAAAATTCGTTTTCAATGGCAATACAAAAGTAAACTGATTGACATTCATTGAAATTAGCTAGTAGATGTTTAACGTCAGATACTATATTCGGTGTGGACGTGATTGATATAGTCTGCAAGCCGATTATTTTCTGACACATTATTGACACGTTTAAGTGACTATCGACATAACGGAAATTTCGAGGGGCATGAAAATATCATGCATAGATTATTAATACCATGATAGAACACCCACGATCATGTTTTCGACAATAACATACACAATTCTTCATATTTTATTAAAAAATATTTTTTAAATGAATGTTTTCATAATCGACCTACTTTCAAACTTTTTACTTCGATTGTCTAATTAACATTTGCAAAAACTTCAACATCGTCTACTATATGGAAAGAAACCCGAATTGCACAGTGGAATTTAAAAGTCAATCAACCATTTAAAAATTTCTCGGAAATTAAATTGGGATGACTCAATTCGAAAATTCTAATAATCCATTCAAAAGCTCGGAAAGTAACTTTTGCGAAAAAAAAGGTTACAGCGAAGCGATCGATAAACCAATAAATGAACTCCACAATAAATCCATTTTAATAACCGTCAAACGCGGAATAATTAATAATCTCTCCGTCGCTCGTCACGGGCGACAGAAAAGAAAGCCAATGTATTAAAGCGAAATAATTCATTTTTTTTTTCACCGCACAGACGCTTTAATTTTCCAGCACTGCTACAGACTGTAGCTCGAACAAACGAAGGAAGAGAGAAAGAGAGAATCTTATTTACGGCTCGGCACGCAAAGCTATACCATCCCGGTGTTAAGGATAGGACTTACAGGTCTTGAGGACGATTGCTAGCCGCGTCTGTCTCATTCATAAAGCTCTGTTGCTTTTTTCTTTCTGTCTCCCGTGATTTCGGAGGGGGCTTTCACATCGATTACCCAAGCTCTTGACCTGGATTGCTATTTTGAGTTGCGCGCTTTCATTTTCCCAAAGTGCAATTTTGTATTGTGCGAAACTTTTTCGAATTTTTCTTTTTTTTTCGGTGGGGATTTTGAAACGCATTCGAATGCCTTCCTTTTTGTGCGATTTTTCCGTTGTTTGCAGTAAAGCTGCGGAATCTCCCGCAGAGAATTCAAGTCGGTTGAATCCTTTTGTAAAGTATTGTTTGCAATCCAAATATACTTTCATCGCTAAATTCGTCGTACGCGTAAAAGAAGAAAAACACTCAAGGATGAAAATCCTTTGAGCTTGAAGAAAAAAAATCGTACGCACGAGAGTACTTTGAAAGACCCCTGTAATTTGATTACTGCCTCGTCCATTTCATTCAGCTCGTATAAAGTCAAGGGTATTAAAAAAAATGAAACGTATAAAAAAAAAAGAGGCGAATGCCCGCGCGTCCTTTGGCAAAAAACGTAGAAATATAAACTGGAAAACATACGAACGAGATCATCGAGTAGCAGGCAAGAAGCGCAACGAAACGAGACTCGAGTCTCCGGAGAGTGAGAGAGAGAGAGAGAGAGAGAGAGAGAGAGAGAGAGAGAGAGAGAGAGAGAGAGAAAGGAGTGGACCGAGCGTAAAAAGGGTATAAAGAGCGACCTGGTCAACGTCGCATTTTGTCCAGAAAAGCTACTATCCCTCTCTTTCTCTCTCCTCCTCCTTCTACTTCGGGGCCAAAAGACGAAAAGGGAGCCGGTAAAAGTCTACTGGGAATTCGCGATATGCCACCACCGCGTACGATCTCAAATTGCAAGCTTGAGAACGACCACGCGAAAAAATTTTTTTTTCTCTCCTCCGCCTCCGTTTGGCGATCCCATGGGGTAATTACATCTATGTTACCGGAAGCTTTTCATGCTTTTTGCCCGCTGGCTTTTTGGAAAATTGAAATTTTTTTTCTACATATGTGCGCAAACTGCCACCGAACGTAATGAGCTTTCAAAGGATGGCGTTTGATCTTTTTGAACCACTATAGTTTCATCTTGAACAAAAATCTATTTTCACTCTTGGATGCTTTCAAATTTAAATTTTCAGAAGAGATAAGTCCAATGTAAAAAGCTTAAGCATCTGAAATTGTATTACAACGGTTTAAAACGTTAATTTTTGAAGGAGTACTCACGCAAGCTCTATTTTAAAACCATTCTTGAAAAATAAAAAAAATTGTCCCATTAAAACTCACTAAAGAGCTTGCATTCTCAAATCCTTTTCCACGCAAAAGCCGTTGTATACAGACCGCTGCACAGCACTGAAAAATAAGCTCGAAAAAAAAAACAAACGAAAAAAAAAAAAGAAAAAAATTCGATTCTCCACTAAAGCCCAAAGTCACGGGGCAGAATAACGAAGCAGCAGCAGCAGCAACAGCAGCATCCAGTTCGCTATTTAACTTTCCCGCGAGCGCGCTTTAGGCCGCCTGTAATCCTCGCGCGCGATTCGCTCTGAATAATAAGTCAAAGGCGGGAGCGAGATACGAGAGCCAAAGTACGAGTTACATATTTTACGCAACGTACAGCGAAGGCAAGGGAATCTTGCGTCGGTATAGTAATCATACTTGGTAATGCGCGGCTGACCACAGCGGCTGTAGCCTCTGGGACACACATACACCTAATTTTCATTCGACGATGGAAATTTTCGACGCAGGGATTGTGCTGGCTTTCACGTTGCATCGGGTAGTTGATTAATGTGAAAGGTATATTGAATCTTCTGATATAAATATGACAATACTCGACATTATTAAAAATTTTGCAAATTTATAACATCCCAAATTTGAGTTTGAAAAATAGAAATAATTGATTCACCCAAAATTCTCTGACAATAGCTAACTTCTCTCCGAGAAACTCATCACTTCAAGTTTCCACAAAGTCCTCCAAGCGCAATAATGAAAGATCTCATTACACGTACGTATTACACGCAAACAACGCAGCTATGTATACATCACAACGCGCGTCTTTTCCGTGTCAACGAGCTAGACGACTTCCGCGCGAGCGATCCGATTAATTGGCGCGTCTGCCCTTTGACTGCATCCCCGGAAATCGCAGTCGGTTTGGCGGAAGCGGAAATTGACTCGAACAATGCAAACCCTCCTCTCTCATTCCCCCTTCACAACGTCAGTGCCGACGCTCATTAACCGCCACGGCCTAATTATATTCTCGTGCGTACGCGGATTCGTTGATATTTCGCGGACGCATTATGTATATAACTATACATTTATTCGATTTTCAATGGCAGCACTATTAACTTGCGCTTGAATTTGATTTCCAAAAATTATGGATAAATAGATATTTTCATGAAGGTTTTACTTTTGAAAATAAAAAATATCTTTTACATTTTGAAAAGTTGTAATATTTATAAACGAATGCAACATCATATCGCGATCGCAGCAAACACGCGTGCAGCATTATAGAATAAACATAAACACATTGAAACAACTTTGAAATATATATCGTTTGAGTTTTGCCAGGATTTACCGTTATTATCTGCATTTCCGTTTAATCAACGTATTTTCAATGATAATATTTACTCAATCAATTTACATCTTCTAAAATTCAAAAGCCACGGATGAATGATATCGATCGCTCAGTTGCGATATTATTGGCAAACATCGGTTTATTTATTTTATTTCGCATTTGTAGCTACGCTTTATCAAATATTTAACCAAGCAATATTTTTCGCCCACAAACGTGATTAAACCTATTTTTTTATTCAATTGCCCACTAATGCTTGACAGCACTCGAACGTGCGCGCGTATGGGAGGTACACTTGAAACTGAAAAAAAAGCGAGGCTCGTCAAACAGTCGTGCAAATAAAAAAAAGGATCGTTGCGCAAGTGAAAACTACAAGCGAAACTCAAGCACGAGTAGGAGAGTTCGGCGTGTCTAATTGAAACGAGGACATGCACGTCGACGACAACGACTCTCCTCGAGGCAATGCGCCTCGAGACGTGGATACAACTTGCAATTGTCTTCGATCGAAGAATAAATATAAAACTAATTTCAACTAGAATATATTATATGTGTATCTGTGGGATGAAGAATGTTGGTAAACACGGTAGATTTATTTCGAAAAATAAAAAATAAAAATTACCACGCGAGCGAGAGAAAGTGCGTGATATGTTTGTTAATTAAAAGTTTACAAAGGGCGTAACATGGAAAAGATTTCATTTCTGGCGCCACCGCCGCGCGCTTGATTTTTTTTTTAATTTCTTTTCGTTCTCCGTCCGCTTTTATAGAGGAATTCTCGCTGTGGCTATTATGCTTGCAAAATTGAAGTCGGTAAAATGTTGCGAAAACAACGAGGGCGGTTCTTTCAATGTAATTAATTGGTTTTTCTTTAACCGACGGGTAATTAGAAAAAAAATTCTTTTCTTTGAGGATGTATGCTACTGCATAAAATTTCAGTTATGTTCGGACGGGTTGCGAGTGGACGAACAAAGAATTTGCATTGAAACTCAAGTGCCCTTGACATACGAAGACTATCGCGGTAGCCTTTTTTGCGATATTTTTATTAAAATACCAGTGGTTTACTCATTTCGCGAAAATGAATGGTTATAAAACCAGAAAAGCGTTGCAATTTGAATTTTATTGGAATTTCATAACCACTTGCGAATTTCTATATGAATTTTTAATTACGGAATAATTTTTTATCGAAAGAAAATGTATTCAAAAAAAAATTATTTCCTGCGGATAAATCAGCCAACGAAACTTCGTTGAGCAGAAAAAAAAAACTAGATATGGTTTTTCTTATTTAATAACATCTACCTGAATCGTCAGCCGATTGCATTTAAATTTACAACATGTTTAAATTTATACTCAACTGTCGCCACTCCAAGAAGAAGAAATATTGCAGAAAAAGCATATATGAAAAAGCATTCAGGAAGCGTAAGCCGTCTACAACTCCCAATGGCACATATCATACGAGAATGTCGAAAAGAGAAAGAAAGAGAGAGAAAAAAAAGTAGCAAGCGTTCGCGCGAGAATTTACGCCCGAGCTTCCGTCAATTAAACGCAGAGCACGAGAACGCAGTGACAAAAGAGGAAGGAGAGATAGACGGAGGTCGCGATAAAAATTGAAAGCTCGCGTCATCTTGGATTTCGCACGACGGGAAAAAGAGAGAGAGAGAGAAGGTGCGAGCGAGGAATAATAATAATCGGGGCGCGAAGCTCGAGATGAGCTGCTCTTTGTTTCCGTCGCAGATAAAAAATGAATGGACCCCTCGCTGCTCTCTCTCTCTCTCTCTCACTTCCTTCCTTCCTGCCGCCGCCGCCGCTCGCGCTTGGATAATTCGCTTCTTGCTTTTTTCTCTCTCCTCACTCGCGCTCTTTGTCACGCTTCCGTGATTTCACAAGCGTGTTCGTTCGGCGTGTATATGCGCTTCGTGATTTGCTGTAATTTATTGCGAGTGTTTTTTTTCTTTCTCCTTTTCTTTCGGATTTCCTTGAGAGTTTTTCGTGGAAGCAATTTTCGGTTATTATTTCGGAAAAATTACTTTGATGGAAACGTTCCTCGTCGCTGTGGGAGTTGGTCGTTGATTGGAAATTCTCGAAAGCTTGCAACGCGTAATTTGAGTTTTACATTGCAGTTGAAATTAAATTAGATTTTTCTTTTTCGTCGCTTCGTGCTATTTTCATGGAAAATGCGAGGTATTTCAGACGCAATGTTCTGTCATATATATTATCAACGGATTGAAAATTGAAGAAATTTCTCATTAAAATCAATTACATGCGGAATTTGTTAGAAGCTCGACAACCTTTGCACGGAATATATTACAGTAGATGGAAAATTTTCTACCTTGAAATTGTATTTCGATGAGCACAGCATTTAATTTACAAAAGCGAAATCAATTTCGCAAATCCCTTTTTTTTAAATAATTATTCGAAATTGAATTATAAGTTCCGTATTACTTCATCGTATATTATTATATCGTAAAATTTTCACATTTCATTGCACTCAAAAGCTCGGCATTAATTTTATCAATTTATCATCAAGTTACAATTTTCGAAATAAAAAACAAAAATTGCAACAGCAATTGCAGCAACCTAGAAAGCAAAGTCAGAAATAACCAGTCAGGAAAGGAAAACACACCGATAGAAAGCGGCGCTAGAAAGGCAGAAGAGAGAAGAGGGGGCAAAAGCACAAGCCACAGCGCCGATCCATCAAGTGGTAGGAGTCAATGCTCGGTCGGCCAGCATAGAATTAAGGCCGCTCTCTCCCTCTCTCCCTCTCTCTCTCTCTAACTCTTCTCTCTGGCTGTTATCGAGCAAACGACGACAAATGGCTAGACGCCCTCGGGAAGACACTTGCGATTTATTTCTCGAAACGAACTTCCAAGAGAAATATCGCGGAGTCTGCGCACAATGTACATTTCTAGCTAGTACATATGGTCAACGTACCGTATGAGCTTCGCGTTTGTGTAATTGCAATGTGTTAGGGCGAGCGCAAACAAAAAAAAAGAAAGACAAAAGAGAGATCGCATCTTCGCACGTCAGCTGTCGTCAAAAAGCTCGCGCACGCTATTCCCTTTAGCCAAACGTAATTGCGCGGATCGTTGCGCGCCGACTCTTGTTTGTTTTCCCGGCTCGGTGTAATGGTGAGTATTATACGCGGCAGCGCGATTATTTCAATGAACTGATGTTTCTGATATATTTCTCATTGCCGTAATAATTGAATACGATTAGACGTTACAATCAACGTCGTTTTTGAATTTGCATACAATTTTATGTTAATCAAAGTTTCGAGTAGAGACTGTGAAGTCTCTCCCCGATTATCTCTACTAGTTGTAGTAACAGCAGCAGCAGCAGCAGCAGCGTCTGCACTTCAACTTGTAAACCTCCAGCGTGTACATCCTCCATGCGTCGCAAGCAATTAAACAATTTCTCGTTAACCGCAATGAGCGCTGCTGAAGCTCTCTTGAGGACTTAGCTCGTCACGAGAGAAACGCACCTCATCTTCTCAACCACTTACAACCAACTGGTATCTCTTCAGCTTCGCTTTGCGCCCCACTGTACAATGCAAATATTTTTTTTTTAGCTTTTTGGGTTTACTTGTTTTTAATTGCCGTGCAGTTCGTTCGAAAAATTCGTTAATATTAGTTGAACGAATGATACTCGTGATATGCAAATAAAGGAATGCCTTTACTGATTTATTTGATCGTCAAAATCAAACGAAAAATATGGAATTATGAATAATTTGGCCGAATAATCCACTGGAGGCCCGAGCGAATATTATTTGTAAATTATACAGAAGAACATCCATTTTTTCATATTTCGTTGAGCTATGAAAATTACACGATACACGTTTGACATTTATACACTCCGAAATTGATTTGCACGAAATCTGTTACAAGCTATTGGTTTACGATATTTGTTTGCCAAATAGCAATCATAAAATTTTATCAAACGTGCAGCCCGTTTATTTGAAAGAGAGGCAGCTCGTGCAATTTTATTGGATCAATTTCGCTGGAAAATGAAACTCGTGTTTCCACGGTATATTTGCAAAAGTTGAAGTCTCGTTAGCAATGTAAAAATCTGTTGAACGATCCGTTACACGTAATACACGCGCGCGGCAGCGAAGAAGTTATTAAACTTTGAAAAATCAATATTGACCTTACGTGATTCACGATGGTATATTTTTCAATCGAATCGCAAGGAAATAATAGAAGAGAGGGAAACAATGGAACGCTTTTCAACTCAAACAATGGTACTTACAAAGGCACGGAAAAATTATTCATCTCCCTGCTTTCGCTTGTGTATAACTTTTATTTCACTCGACTGGTCTCGATGCAAAAAAAAACCGGCAAAGTTGTAACTGCGAAAGCCATTTCGTTAGCTGTAGAGGAGAAAAAGAGAGAGAGAAAAAAAAATCGAGTTACGTGCCAACTTATTGCCTTCGGAATATATAAAGCTTCCTCTCTCTCTCTCTCTCACCCTCCGAGTTCGATATTTGATTAAGAGAACTTGATCATGCGAAATTGTTACGCGGGAATTCTGCAATTCCGACCACTCGAGTTTCAAAGCCGCACGATTATTCGTGGGCGATTGCATTTTCGAGAGGCATAAAATTTTATCATGTTGTCTGATTGAAACATCGATGTTCATTTTCAAATTCTCGCTGTCACGGAAAATAGTTTCGTCAAAAACGTATAAAAAAAAAGTCGAACCAACGAATTAAATTTCAAAATTATCTCCCCGTTTGGCATTACAAATTCAAAAAAATTTTTTCGGAATTTTTCTCTCGCAGCACACGTATCGGGGATAACGATCCGGCACGTTATCGCCTGGTAATATCGTGCGCTCCACATTTTGCGAGAGAGCGAGCGCGGGAATTGCATAAGATTGAGCGATAGCTCGCACGAGAGCCGACGCTGTGCGTTGCGTGCATCGACGATTGAGAGAAGGAGCGAGTGAGCCGAAACCCTCTCCTCTCCCCCTCATCGACTATATGTGCAGTGTATGTGTATGCTTGCCGATTGAGCCGTGCTGCGAATGCGCGCTCTGAAATGTACGCGCGGTTTATGTGGCTTTTGGACGCGTATGGTTTTCGGGGAAACGTTAACGTCCGGTTTTCACATGCAATTTTCACGGTTTTTATTGAAATAAAAGTTTGCGAAGAACTATGGTTCTGACGTATCGATTCCTTGAAGCTTCGCGGGAAGGTTTTATTTGAAAATACGTCGGAGAGATGAAAGTTTAATGAGAAGTGTAAAAGAAAATTGGATCGTCATTCGCAAGTCAGTTGAAATTTTCAGCAAGCAAGCTTCATGAGAAATTTCATCGAGTTATCGCCGCTTTATGCCAGAATACACGATCGAGGAATTTCATCGCGTGCCTCGTATAGGAAAAGCTTTGCTGTGTATAGTCTTCGTCGTCGTCACCACTACCGCGGTGGTAGGTAATCAGGCTTGATGAGCCTTGGGATTTCTCGGATTAATTGGCGCACTCTACGCAAGCTGACACTTGCTTTGTGTCGCGCGATACTACAAGAGGCTCCTACTTTTTGCTTTTCCACCCAACTCAGCCGACGGCTGTTTTATTTCGTGACGTGCGTTGTACGCTACGAGATGTGACTTTACTGGAGAAACAATCGACTTCGCTTTTGTTTCGTTGCGAATGAATATTTTTCCAATTTTAAATCGAAAATAGCAAGTTCACGCATGAATCGTGAATATAGACACGACGAGAGGGAGAAGAGACTAAAATTGAGTTATTCTGCGGGAGTGAGCTTCACCCTTCGTTGCTCGCAATACGCACAAAGAGCCAGAGATTCTGTACAATGACCTCATTAATCGCTAGCGCACGGAAAGCAATAGCGCGTACAGGGAACGCTAATCAACCGAGACTCCGATCGCAGTCGTCTCTTCGATGGATTATTAGCGACGAGGTTCGGGATAATAATTTTGCTTGGCGTTGTCGTTGCACGACACTGAGAGAGAGAATTTATATGCTTTATAAGGTGCGCTGTGAAGTATATATAGCTGCGGAATCCGCGGAGACGCCTTTGAGATTTGCCGAGTGAATGACGGGATTATCGACTTGCCGTCGAGGCGATGCGTTGCCGCGGCATTGTGTTTGTTTTATTAGCTGCGCGATATGCTATTTGTGTTTGGTTTACCGACCAATGGATCCGAATTGTGGCTTTGTAGTGAGCTAATGTGCGTGTGTTTGATATTGTATACTGCGGATTCTCAATTTGGTGAGTGAATGATTTGATTGGATGCTTAGAGTTTTGTAACGCAATGAGTGCGAGGTGAGAAGTTGTTGTAAGACACGTGCGAGAGTGATACGATTATATAGAAATCGAGAATGCATTTTTTTAAATTTGATTGTATTTTTCATTCGAGAGCTGCGCCATTGTTGGGTCAGACTTATGGCAACATTTTTAAAAAAATTTATTTTTAGTCGCTTTGTCAATAAAAAAAATGTACAAATTTTAACAAGAAATATCAACTTTGAATTAACAAATCTTAATTATCTTATTCAATACACCTTCTTACTCTATTTAACGAGCTTGACTACACCTAGCGGTGAAAAATGTAAATATTTTCAATAACGTTGTGATATGACTTACGAATTTCATGAACTATTGTATTTTTTTTTCCAATTTATATTCATCACATCATCGGCCGAACATTGAATTCATTCTGTGAAGCAAATCAATTGCTGACATTTTTTTTAATAATGACATCAACGCCGCTCACCTAAATGAGAAATAAAAAAGCTCGATAAAAACTTCACAACCCCCCGCCCCCCAAAAGAGCGTGTCAAGCGTGTCATCGTCGCCAGGCCAATTAAAACATTAATTGCTCATACACTTCTTTTTTTATCATCCTTCGTTAAAAAATTTCCAACAACAACAACAAAAATCCGAGTTATTCCGTTAACACACAAATCCCAAATGAAGTCACGCTTTTTTTTTATTTCACGAGATATAATAAACCACGAAACTTTTTTTCCCTCCTCGTACCTCGTAAAAAGAAGGAAAAAAAATGCGAGCGCACGCGCGCGCGAAGCCAATTCAAGTTTTGGAGAAAGGCTAATAAAAGTACGCGAGGCGTTAAAACATTCGCGCGAGGCAATCAGGATTATTGACACTGGCAGAAAACTCCTTCGCTCTGTTCTTGCTTAATTTCGCGGCGCGCGCGCTCGCGCGAAAAGAGAGACGGAGGAGTGAGGGAGCTTGATACCTGTAATTTGATAAGTGAGACGGGCTCGATTGCTTTTTCTTCTCTTACGTGCCTGCTGACCCTCTTTTTTTTTCTATTTTTCTTCTTTCTTTCAGAGTAAAAATATGAGTTTATTTTCAAATTGGATTATCGAGTTTGAGCTTGATTATTCATTGCAGCTTGTGAATGTTAATCGATATCGACTGAATTTCTGATTTGACTTTTGAGTAAGAAAATTATCAAAAATTCACGTAGCCTGTCATTCCAATAAGTCATATCATTAATATTCCAAAAATCCGTCACACGCTAAAAATATTCAAACCCCATTCAATGCTAATGAAACACTGCAAACAAAATTCAGAATTCAATCAATCGCCTCGATCAACATCACTCAATATACATCCCAACCGAACGAAACGTTAGTCGTCCTTTCATCAACGGTAAAATGCAATTTCAATCGTTTCCACCTCGCGGAAATGATTATGTATCCTTTGATTCATTCTTCAATGCACAACACGTGGCCGGAAAAGCATTACCTCCTCTATCTCTCTCTGTGTACGTTATTATCCATCCACAGCAGTAACGTTACGTTTGGGAAGGGCGCGTATTATCTGATCGCTGTATTACCGAATTTCCAATCATCAATTTTACGGTTGCCGCTACTATTACTACGCCGCGCCTCGCTTCGCTTCCCTCTCTCTCTCGTACAAATTGTATTTTACGATATAACGCGCACACCATTCGTAACGTTTCGCAAGCGTGCGCTATGTTTCCTGCTTTTTCATTTGCCACTATATATAAATCGAATAAACCCGATTCCCCGGCGCGTAGTTCGTGCGATTATTCGACTGTAAAGTGTTATTTTTTTTTTTCAAACGTCAAGATTTCAATCGCGCGTAAATAAATGTAAGAATCCACAGTAGCGTAAGAAGCTTCGTTAAATAAAAAGTTCATAAATATAGGCTTGATAATTGATGGGACATCATAACTCTGGCGCTTTGCATTATACGCGCTGTGACAGTGTCATTCGGCGGTTAGCCTCGTAATTGAAGTGCGTAACTTTGCGCGCGTGTATATAAACGAGCGAGTTATATATATATATATATATATATAATTCTAGCCGTGTGATGTGGTGGTGGTAGTGGTAGCAGCCAGCGACGACGACGATGACACTCTGACGAATGGCCTCACTAAATTGTTCTACCTTCTTGAAATTCACCTTACGAGATTCATCCTCAGCTGCTGTTGCTGTGGGGAGGAGGTTCATTTGCTTTACGACGTGTTTTCTTCATTCTGATTTTTTTTTTCTCGTCACGTGTAGTTTGCTACCCGATAAAGGTACAATGAGCAAAAATAAATTGTACTTTATTATTTTAAAATAATGTTTGCAATTTTACAGAACACTTTTCAAAATAAAAATGTTTTCGGTGAATTTTAACAGAGAGATACGTTATTTTACTAACGATAATTAAGCTTTCTGCGTAGGATCGCATAAAAACATAAAATTACCCGTTCATTCGTACGTTTGTACAACTTAATTGACGAAAGTATGCGTTGCTGCTGTTCCAGGAATTCACGCGGAATATTATAATTATTCTCAACAAGCGCTGACTACTTTATTAAAATAAATATTTCTTTCAATAATAGTCAAATGGTAAAAAGCTCACGATAAAGAGGTGGGAATACACACGAGTTTAATTTGAACAAATAAAAAAAGATAAAGCTAAAATTCCCATAACAATAACGCAAGAGCGCGCAGTATTATATTGTACATGTGAGTCACTCAATCAAACACAATTAAACTTCCTCTATCTCAACGCACATCTGATTAGCAAACTATTAAATTAGTCCATTGGCGCGAAACAATGTGTCGTTATATCGTGCGCAACAGGAATAATCGTAAAGAAATGCATAGCATACCCGATGTATGTATATAGCTGTAAAGTAAAAAAAAAAAAGAAAAATTGTAAATGTCGACGTCACGCCTGCGCCCGTGCGCCGCCACCTCGAGAGATCCGTAATCAGGGACACGCGATATTTCATTCGGATTCCTTCGGAGAGAAAAGATCGCGCCGCGAAGATTGGCCCCACAGCTGCTATAGTGTATGGCAAAAGTCACGCGATCGTTCAACGCGATTATTCCGCAATCGATGAAGAAAGTAAAGGTCATCGCTCGCTCTCTCCCACTCTTGCGAGAGTAGTCGTCGATAATGACGACTACTTATTTAAAAAGAAAAAAAAATTTTTTTTCTTCCGAATGTATAAATCATAAGCCGAGCTGTATAATTCGCGGTAACCGAAGGAGGGTGAAAAAAAAAGGAGAGGATGTTTTACGAGGTGGTGGTGTATATATATACGCACGGGTAATCATTCGTCTGCGCCGAGCTTCCTGGAAAAAAAAAGTGTAATTCCGCGCGCGCGCAGAGGAAATGAAAGCAAAATTATTGCGTTTTACCGATTGATCGTTTTTATATTTATTGAGTAAAGAGGATAGATCTTGAGAATATTTATCATGGCTTTTCATTCATATTTTTAGTACTGAGTAACCATTCTGCAAGAAGACAATCTCAAAGCGCTAAGTGTGATAATTAAATATGATAATGCACTGAACTAAACGGCAACTATATAATTCACATTTGTGCTTAATCGATTATATGGTTCTGGAAGCATCTAGCGGCAAATGTCATAATTGTCTTTGATACTTTCATTGTATTTTACAAACGATAATTCTGAATTCAATATCTAACTCCAAAAACATCATTATATTCTCGAAAATCCAACTATCAACCATAAAATCTCTTGACTAAGGGTGTCTGTCATAAAATCACGTACAACTAAGAAATCTGAACGTCAACCATGAATATCAACGCGCTTGCAAGTTGAGAGAGTATATAGAGAGAGTAGAGAGAGAGAGAGCGCGTCGAGATGATAAAACGGCAAAGTTAGCACAGTTCGCTAGTGCTGTATGTGCCCTCGGCACATTAGTCAAATCTTTACAAGTTCAAATTTTACACAACCTAACCTACAGCTTTGGCCCACCTCTAACTTTAACCTTTTATCTCCGTTCACGCGCTCGCGCGCTTGGAAAATTTACTTGCCGCGATGTAAAAATAATTATACTAAAGAAAACGCGCGCGATGAAAAGTCAAGTTATGAGTAATGCCTTTGTTCTTTCCAAGCCATCTACTTTATACGCCAGAGGGTCAAAACCCCCCCCCTTCTACCACCGAAAGAAAGGTAATCGACTTTCTCGACCCGCGCGCATTTCTCATGTCGCGCACTCCGCACTGCGGGAACATCGCTCGCCGACGCTCGGATTATGAATGTGGCGCAGGATTTTTGGACGGCTCTTTCTTTCTTTCTTTTTTTTTATTGTGAGAGTAATACTGTGAGGTATAATATAAATTAAAGCGATTTTAATGGATGCTGTGGATGATATCGAATTGAGTAATCAATGCGATATTAATTAAAAATACCGTTAAAACATTTAATTCACATTCGTTAAACTCGATTTGTATAAAACCGTATGAAAATTCGATTGATTTCATTTCATTTAATCGACTTCCAGTTCTTGATATCACTCGAACGATGAAATTTTTCAAATGAAAAATATCAATATCGATATACCTCTCAATTTTCTCGAAAATCTACCAAATTTGTATCCAATCCATCAGGTCGTGAAAGTCAATCTTCCATATATACTCCACCAATAAACCAATAAAAATGAAAATATTTTGATTACGATTCTCGCTTCGAATATCAAATTGCAGAATTCGAAAGCGCAAACAATCTATCCGGATGAAATCCAATGAAAACTCTGGAAAGCCGGTGCGCATTGGAAAAAAAGTTCTCTGATAAAACTTTTTTGCAACATTCTATTTTCCGTGACGAAAAGTTCGTCGAAATAGTAGATCAAAGTGTAATGCACAAAGTGTGCGTTTACATGTATAGCGTTTGTTTCGCGAATGGGCGTCAATCATCTGAGAGAGAAGCGATCCTTTGGCGCCCTGAGCGAAATGTGCCGGTTACTGGCAGTCGGACAAACTTGCGGTTTCCAGTACCGAACGGCTGAATATTGCAAGTGAAAGCTTTTCCTTTCTCGCTTTCACGATCAAGCATTATTAGTTATTTACCTTCTAGAAGGCGACAAAATGCCAATTATTATAAATTCTTTAGAATTCCACGATATCTGTAAGTCAATCTGTAAAATATTCATATATTGAAGGTATGAATAATTTCCAGCAAAATGTAAGAGCAATTATGAGTTAACGTCATCCTTTTTTCAAAATCAATTATTAAACCTACTGCCTCCTCGGTTTTATAATAAACTTTGTTCGTCTCGGTAAGAATTACTGCCAGTCATTATAAATTATTCCAATTTCGGGATGGCAACTACAAATTGGATGAATAACTTACCGTAGAATGTTACGACGTTATTACTAGACGTCAACCGTTTTTCAAATTAATAATTCAACTGACAGATTCTCGATTTTGCGATAAAAAATACGATTGTTTATTTGTCTCACTAAGAAAGTGTCTGTCATTATAAATTATTTAGAATTCAGAATGCAACTTCAAGTCATATAAATAATTTACAGTGGAATATATTACTCGTCGAATGTACACTATGGCATTATTGGACGTCAACCGGTTTCAAAAGCAATAATTAAATCTACTGCTTCATTTATAAAATGAATATCCAATGAACGACTATATTAAACCAAATTAAATATTTGATAAATCTATAAATCGAAAGTCAATCGTAGATGCCAAGCTAGCCACATTTTGGACACTGACTTCCGGTCGAATTTCCAGCAGTATAAGTAACTGACTCTTTCACAGCAAAATACAATGAACCTTCTCCTTTTTCCCTCGCCTCTCGCTCAATTAATCAATCATCGTTAAAATCCAAAGTTAGATGCTCGCGGCCTTCTCGCATCGCCGGGATAATTGAGCTTAAGAATCTTTCGGCCGGTCGGCTAATAAAACATCTCGTAGCAAAACTAAACTTTAGAGGGGTTCGAGATAAGAAAATCGATAAGGCGATACATCAGAGCGCGTCTTTCTACTTTCTAATTTTAAGTCTTGCGTATAACTTCCGAGAGGAGAAGGCTAATTAAGCCATTTTACCCGTTGGTACAGCCAAACCCACAGCTTTTCATTTCTCTCTCGAGTGAAAGAAAAGGGAAAAAGCCCCTTCGGCTTTAATTTATTAATACGCCACTACGAAACTTCTTCTTCAATAGCCTCCGCAGGGTCTAATTGAACGCCTTCGGCGCGTAAAACAACAACATCACGACTTTTATTACTTGTTGGATTACACCGCGTTGATTAATAATGCATTTTTTCCCTTTTCTTTTTAAACGAGGGTGAATAAGCTATTATGTACTGCTTTTACAGTTTAATAAGTATGACGTGAATATGCGCTCGGACGTAATCAATGTTGCTGTTTCGTGATTCAATTATGCGCGCGTTTTGGCTTTTTATAGAGTTGTTGGCTATCCATGATTTCCCAATTCGACAAACTCAAAAGGATTTTGATGTTTTCGAAGGACTCTGACAACCAAGAAATAGCGTTATAATTAATCGTATCGCTAATAAACCAAAATCAAATGGCCGGGCGTTAATTGCAATCAACAGGGAAATCTAATTTACATATCGTAATTACAAAGTAACGCTCGCCAATTATAAATACGTTAATAGCTCACGGCTGATCTCATTTTCAAATTAAAACTCATCGCTCTTCGTACACGATTCGGCAATTAACCGTCAAATTAATTCGTAATTCAGGTCTGATTGAACTCTCTTGTCGAGCGACACAGCGCGCGTCATACAAAATTCATAAAGTCGCGAATGTAAATTCGTCGAACTTAAAACACCGCGGCTGAAAGAGAAAGAAAGAATGAAAGAAAACATTTGTAAACCGCTTACAAGCCAAGAATAAGAAGCTTCCTAGAGCAATCCCGAAAGAAGCTTCTCTCTCTCTCTCTCTCTCTCTCTCGCTCTCTCTCTTGTGCCTGACCGGAAATCCTCGGGGCGTTGAAGAAAGTTTTCGACACAAAGTTTCCGCGAAACTGTCGCGCAATATTAATCCAGCTAAAAGCTCACTTTGTGTGTGTTTTTAACTCACATTATTATGAGCCTCAAATGAAGAGAAAAAAAAATCTTGTCCATCAATGATTCATCATCATCATCATCATCATCATGAACGACGACGACGAAGAGGAGGAGAGTGGGATTTAGAGACGCGTGTGCGCTTTGTGATGTGACGAGCCGTTGGAAAATGCATGCCGTACTTAAGGCTAATTGGCCCGGCAGAGAGCCCCGTTAATGTCCCGCTGCTTTGCACTCGACTCTCTTTTTTTTCTCTCTCTCTCTCTCTGCGTGCTATTTCTTATTCTGCTTTGCAGGGGTCGTGTTACGTGACGTTTGACGCCACGTCTCGTGTACCTCGCTAATTGTCCAGGTGTTTGATTAATCCTAACGAAGATGGCGCTTTTAAGATTGTATTACAGCACTTTGCGGGCAAAAAAAAAGGAAGACTATTGCTTTAGCGGAATGAAAAGTGTAACTACTCGTAATGGAGTTGCAGCACTCTACTTTATCTTTTCGTGAAAAATAGCAATACATATTATCTTTTTTTACAATTACACATTAATTTTTTTTAGTGTTTTGACATATTTACTATAGGATGCATAATAGCATTTTAAGTCGTGCCAAGAATCATGAAAATAATTGAGTATTCAAAAGAAATCCGTGTACATATTTCCTACTCTTAAAATTTCCACTCAATGAAAGCTCAATTCGCCTATACCGACATCAAGCTCGATTATAATGTTACAAATATAAAGCTATCATAAATTGTCATGATATATTATAAATTCACTTAATCTCCGATCATTTCTATTCGTTCATTCGCATGACATCTAGGTCAAATACAATTTTTCCATGTACAACATTGAAACTTGAAAATCTTCAATCGCGCGTAGAAAAAATTTATCCATTCACATAACATGATTGAGTTTGAGTTTTACGGCACAGATTATTCAAAGATTTTATAATTCTTCTTTCGAAGTAATATTTCATTGTAGCAACTGAAAAAAAAAGAGAAAAAAAGTTCAACTCAATCTTCTCGTGTCTCATCTTCCGCGTAAAACGCAGTCGAAATCGTATTCAGAACGAGCCAGAGCCTCCGAAAAAAAAAACTCGTCACAAACGCATGACTAAAGCAAATAATAAAACTCAATTGTCGCCTATAAAAAAGTGAATCACTAACCTTCAAGTTCCACGACTTTGCCAGCCCTCTTGAGTGCCTTGACCGCTTCGTCGTGCGTCGCTTCCCTCAAATCTTCACCATTGACCGCAAGAATAGCATCTCCAACGTATAACTGTTCGGTAGCATCAGCAGCCATTCCTTTGAAAATTTTCGATATCAAAATCGGCATCTTGTTCTCTTTGCCACCTTTGATAGAAATGCCCAACCCATTATTGTCGCTTTTGACAACTCGAACAGTTCTCTTCTGATTAGCTACTGAATCCGGCACATCGGGATCGCCGAGACTGTCTATATTGTTGTTGTTGACGTTGCCGTTGAGCCCATTACCTGTTGCCTCGCAACTCTCGTCGAGCGAGATACTTAAATAGTCGTCTTCTAACGAGACAAGGACGCGATACCATTGTCCACGGACTTGTGTTTCTAGAAGGCCAGTTCGACTTGAAACTGATGATATCGAACTGCCTGTGGCTGCCGAGGATGTCGACGAGGATGATGTCGCACCTGTCATCATGCTCAATGGATTCACCAGTGGCTGATGCTGCTGCTGCTGCGACTGTTGATGGTGGTGATTGTTCTGGCCGGTACTGCTGCCGCTCAGTTCCACCATTTCAATTTCTTCGTAGGCGCGCTGTCGGCATACAAAGAGACGAAATTTTTATTTAATGAGTGCCACTATTTTACTACATTAATTTCGTGCATCGATGTTTCTGTATTGATTCGATAGCAATTATCACGGAAATTGACCATTATTATCGTAAGGATAAAAGATTCGATAATGATGACTCGGCGAATTGCTTTCTTTATTGGTTGCATTGTGTGTTCATTATTCGTTAAAAATTGATCACTAATGACCACGCAGCGGTCATTTCTGTAAATATGTAGAAGAGGAAAAAAATGTCAAAACTAATGAGTATAAACGTTGTGCAACACGAGAATTATTATTTTTCATCAAAGAATATTAATCCAATTTAGTAGAAGAGTTTATTCTCATTACTTTCTCACAAAAAAGAATATTAATGTTTGTTGAAATTACAAAAATATAATATGAATTGTCAATTGAATATTCTTAAATTAATATTGTCTCTAACTATATTTGGAATTCGATTAAAAACACATTTTCACAACAACGTATACACACAATGCAAACAGAATGATGCAAAATTAACATATAGTTATCTGACGTATGTAACGAGCCGATACACTACACTATTCGAAGCTATTACATATACGTCTATACATTATGTGCGAAAGCGTTGATTCAATATAAGCATGCTTGTGTACTTATTTGCAGTTACTAAAACCAATTAAACTAGTTCGATAACAATGCGTATATGCCGATTCAGCAACAAGCAGCAACAAAATAGCTAATTACATATATCGCAAACGATACACAATTGGCGAGCTTACGATATCGAGAGCTATACATAAACGCAATCGAGGCTCGCAAATAAATGCAAAACATTTATCGGTAATATTTCCCATTTTTCCCCGTCTGCATAAATAATTCACATCGACGGCTGCTTTCCATCATCGCTATCAAAATCTATAAATACAAGGCAACATGAAAGAGAGAAAGATAGATAGACAGACATCGCGAAATTTCATCGAGTCACGTACAAACGCGTACGCGTGTTGCAGATTTCATACGAGAGAGAGAGAGAGAGAGAGAGAGAGAGAGAGACGTATGTACTTCAAAGGCGAGTTTGGCGGTTTACGAAGGTCGGCACGTCGGTTGTTAGGCGAGTGCGCTCTCAAAAGACGACTTTGCCGTCTGTGCGCACTACGTCGACACGGCTGAGATAATGCCGAGATATAGAATGAATTTACATTGTTGATGCTACTTTATATTAATACGGTATGTTGTTCGATTGTCAATGAGATTTGTTTTTTTTTTTTATATATGTCGTAGGCATTTAGAAGAATCCGGCATTTAGCTAACTCCCTAGGCAGTTAGCGAACTGCCGGCAAATAG
>JAWWMK010000546.1:0-37481 GCA_035047105.1 Galeopsomyia nigrocyanea
AAAAATAAATATCAAAATATATGTTAGCGATGGAGCAGCAAGTCAGTATAAAAACAGAATGAATTTTCTAAATTTGGTTCGTCAAATATCTCAAAACAATTTAGCTTGTATATTCTTTTTTTCTTCTTTTTTTCTCAGTGATATACCTTTTCAAAATAGTATTGTATTCCTCGGTCAATTCTTGTAATATAGCAAGAGTCTTTTCTTTCTCATCTTTAGCGTGAGCCATTATTCGATCTTCCTCAGCTTTTACGATCACTTGCTCTAAACTTGGATGATCCGGTTCCTCGATATCTGCCACTTCAATTACAGACTGAATCAGAAATTTCAATATTTCAATATTTCAAATTTCAAAAAAAATATTTTAAAAAAATTTTTATTCTTACTTTGGCTACAAACTTCTTGTCGGGAATTTGCACTTCTGCAGCAGGCAACGTATCGTTGATAAAAAAGGAAAAAATATTGCCATCGTAGCCGCAAGTAAGCAGCGTCTTCCGATCGTAACTTAATCGCATACTCGGTATACGTCCGTTGAAATTATCGTGCATCGGTAGAATCCAATAATCGGAAAAGTCCGCGTCGTCGTGCGGATTGATCTTGCAAACTCGTATCTCCCCATGTTCCATTCCAAACACGATGTACTTCCGATCGTTGCTACAAAAAAAAAATTTTTTTTAATCCATCCAAGTCGGAGTATAACATAGATATACTATTGATATCCATACTAGAATAGGCAGCATTGAATCTCTTGATCCCCGCAGTGGTCGACTAAATAACTGCCCACATGCTTGGTTTCTTTGTCAATCTGGGGACTGGAATATTCATATGTGTATCCGGCGTCATAGCCGGCCATTGATAATAAAAGCGTGTCCCTCGTGGTGTAAAAGCCAACGAGTACGCGGTTTGGAACATCTGGTATGTAGATTTCGGGCAATGCTGGCTCCTCTTCCAACTCCGATTCTATATACGTATAACGCGAGGGGTTAAAATAATGAAATTTCATATACGTGCTAATTGGACACATCGCGTTCATTAATACGTATTATTTACCGAGAAATACTTGCTCGTCAATCTCCAGATTGGGATTGGCTTCGCGTAATCTTTGCAGTTCTTCCTTCTTTTCCACGATTTTTTCTTGTCTCAGTCGTTCGTTCTCTTGACGAGCTTGTTCGCGAATTATCGATGATTTTACGGATTCGAATTTGAAAATTATGGGCTTGCACTCGGTGAGCTTGTAAGAGATTTTGGTGTAAGATTGTGGTTGTTGCGGAAGCTCGACTTGCACGCAGTCTCCTCTTAGACAACCCAAAAATATCGTTGACAACTGAAATTTCGTTCAAAGTTTCGTTTCTTATTTTATTTTACATATTCTGCGAGTTCAAGGCTTACGTGATTCGGTTTCCAAGTCATGAACGTCACGCACGAGGGCACTTCCACATATCCGATTGGAACTAAGTTAGGGTACAAGTCGTGTGTTTCAATGTGAAATGCGAAAATCGTGGAGTCTTCGCTCGCAGTTACCAATAAGCTGCGCGAAGAAAAAAGATACATTTTTTTATAAAAAAAAAAATCGTAAGATAATATTAAAATGGAAAATATACCTGTGATTCGAATTAATCGTCATATGATTAATCGACGCCGTATGCGGTTTGAGAACCTGCACGATTTTAACAGCCTTATTTTCAATATAAACATTGACCATCCGAACGACACCATTGTTAAACGCGCAAATTAACGTCGATCCACTGGACTCTACCTTCGAACGAAAACCAGATTTGCAAGCTCGACAAAAAAGTAAAATATGTATACTTAATTGTGTTTAAAAAAGGGGAGTGTTTGGCTTACAGAGCAGGCTAACCAGATAATACAGTGACCAGGATCGAGAAACTCGTAGGTCAAATTCAACTCCCTCGTGTGATAATTATAAATGTGCAGGCAACCGTCCACCCCAATGGTCGCCGCGAACGGACCCCAATCAGCAACGTCCATATCCATGATCGGTCCAGCGTGACACGTTAATAGTCTTAGCGATGGTTTTGGCGTTTGCATGATTGATAAGTCTATCAGCCATATTCCTCCATTTCCGTCCTTTTAATTGAATTTTAGCTTTTTCATGGTTACTCGAGTGTAAAAAAAAAATGTTTTGTTTTTTTTTACCTGAGCGAACCACAAATTATCATCGATATCGTCGGGATGCTGCTTGAGAATCTGCATAAGCATGGCACGTCTCGACGACTCGTCATCAACATCGGTCTGAGTGCCAACTCTAAACTCGTAAATCGGCTCGACCTCGACGAAATTGCTTTCATCCGTGGGCTCCGCCTGGTCGATCGTCTCGTAATACCAGAAGTTTATAAGTCCGTCGGTGCCTGCATTATGTGACGTACGTTCATTCAATTGGAAAAGTCAGTCAGATACATGGTTTTTTTTTTTCATTTACCTACTGATATGAGCTCCCCATTGATGTACTCGAATTGTGATATGTAACCCGAGTGACAGGGTCGCCGGTTCTTTCTGCACACTTCGATCTTTATCAGTCCCTCGTCCCACACTAGTATGTTGCCCCATTCGCAGCCGGATATTACCTATACGTGTTTGATTGAATACGCGCGGTGTGCGCGACTTTGTATTAGCAGGATATTTGATTTTTCATGTGTGCATTTATTTTTATAAAGATGTATTCACTTTGCATGCAAACGGCTGTACTAGTGATGTTTATTTTTTGCTTTTTTTTTGGGCTTGATTAAACCATTAATTTTTTTTTATTTTATTCGGAAAAATTTGAATACATTTTGTGATTCAATTATTTGGCCTTGTCTATAATTAAAAAAACTTAGCAACCTCTGCACCGTCGATACTTCAAAAGTAGATAAATCTGAAAAAATTTACAATTTATATAAACAATTTTTTTTCATTTATTATCTTGGCTCTTTTATCTTATGCATGTGAAAAACTATTACAATCTTTCCATCTAGTGGTGATATTGTGACCTAAAACAATATGAATTTTTCTCAATAAGTACTGAAATTTCTCCCAATAAATTAAAAGCTTCGACATTCAAATACTTTTTTAATCCTTAAAAGTAAAATATGGTTTTTTTATATTATTAATCGGAAATATTGGAAAGTGAAATATTACTTTTTCATCTGGCATCTGGTAAACGCCAACAATATCCGAAATTTCGGTTTTGCCAAAACGACCAAGTTCGCCTTGAAGCTTCAATCCGGTAAAAGTTTCAGCCATTTTCCACACTTTGATATGCCCAGAACCGCAAGAAGTCATATGATCTGGCATCGTCTCCGAGAACGTAACATTGTAAACGTCTTGACCGTGACTTTTACACTGTAAAGCTACTTTGGAGTTTTGCCAGTCCCACACGGTGATTAAGTAGTCTGGATCTCCACCTTGGGACACCAGTTGCAAACCATTCGGACTATAAAATATTTTGACGATTGAAGCTTTCACAGTGCAATGAACTTCGAGATGATGTTTGCGTTCATTCACCTGTAACGCAAATGTGAGTAGGAACGAGTGGTACCGTTGTACAAAACGGTGACTATTTCCATGCTCGGCCACTCGTAGATAATTATTGGCGGATCTGTTCCGTTTTCGCCGATGGCGATGTGATTGAACTTTGGATTTTTCTGAGTAAAATGATTTTGGTGTAATAAAATTTAATTGTCAACAAATTTAAGAATATTACAAATACACGAGCGCATTTCTTAAAATAAATAATCAGTAATCATTTGAACTTTTTTTTTAAGATTTAACTGCTGTCAATATAATTATCAATGCCTTGACAGTACCGAAAAAATAGTAATTTTTGAATTAGTTTTCTCAATATTGACTCAATCATTCATCACGCATGTCCCGCCCTCACGCCCCGCAATCAAGCGCCGACCCGCGCCAAACGAAATTAGACTGCACGCAGCAGCGCACAAATGAGAAATTGCATATGTAAAAAAGAAAGAAGAAAAGAAAAAACGTAGTATATGTAGATTGAATATGAAGTGCGTGCTGTACTACTCGTGATAAGTATAAGAGTATATAGAGTGCGCAATTTGAATGGCACGCTAGGACCTAAAAAAAAGAGACACAGAGAGAGAGAGAGAGAGAGTAGACTTTCTCTCTCTCGACATTGATTCGCCAACCATCTGCCGCCCGAAAACCACTGACAATACGCATCCGTGGGATTTGCATTGTCCCTTTTTACTTTTCCTCGTTGCTTTCATTTTTTTTTTCTCTCTTTCACTTTCTACATCCCCGCAAAGTTGACATTGATACTAGGCACGGGCGCGCGAGGGTAGAAACCCCTTTCAAACAAAAATCTCACCCTCGCTCTCTGCGGCTACGGCGACAATACGCTTTTTGCGCAGATTTGAATTTCAAGAGATAAAAGCATCGTCGTCGTTGTCGTCGTCGACCTTATGTCGCGTCGCGCTCGCTTTAACGTCAATGGCGACTTCATTAGATGTGTATATGTGTGCACTCGAAACTGTATATACCCACTGTTATATGGCCGATTCCACCCCCGGTTGAACAGCGACGGAAGGTCAGCTCGTTGCTCGACATGCTCAGGAAGTGGATTAGATTACCCGATCCGAAGATTAGCGTCTCGCTGTCGGCTGCGCACAGATTGAAACGCTTGCGGCAGTTGTACCCGAATGAATAGCTGCAAATTATTTTGATATCTGTGTGTGTGTGTTTATAAGGGCTTGCAAGCTCTATGGAATTGTGTATTGTAGAGGCATACTCGAATTGCAAGAAATTGAGCGGGATTGTTCCGTCTTTCGAGATTTGCGGCTTGGAGATGAAATCCTCCGTGTGGTAGGATATAATCGAGGGTGGTCGGATCTCTTCTTCTTCTTCTTCCCCTTCGCCCTCGCCAGACCATTCAGATTCATTTTCTTGAAAGTCGGAGGAAAGAAACGAATAATTTTTTTATCGACGTTGAATTAAAAAATTGTTGATTTATTTTATTTACCTCCTTCGTCCATTCTCACTGTTTTTGGTTGTAAATAAACTTATACTCGCGCGTGGAGTCAGTGTTTCAAAACAAACAAGCAGAAGCGATTTGGTTTCTATAGAAACGTAAATTTGTTTCGTCGATAATGGATTGTTTGAAATATTTGGAGGGAAATCAAATAATTTGAAACACCATTCGAATTTTTATAGTTTAAAAATAGATTTTTTTATTCATTGTAAGTATATTGGACTGTTTATCACAAACTACACTACAAAAAAAAGTTCTTATTTTAAGTATGCAGCAAATTTAAGAACTTTTATTTTTCGTTTTTATCTTGCTTAATTATAATTATAAGGCTCAATCTTTTTTTACCGAACACTTGTTGACCTAAGTGATAAAACCTATTAATTTTCAGATCATTTTTAAAGCTCCTTAGTTGAAAACGAGCGAATTCTTAAAATTGCTGCATACTTATTTTAAGAACAAACCTACTTAATTTTAGAACTTTTTTTTGTAGTGTATCACATCGTTATTACGTGCAATCGCCACCTTCTTGCCACTTCAAAAATTGCACTAATTTTTCCTTGGCTTTCGCAAATTCACTTGACGTTATTTCTTCCAAACATTTACTCACGTACTCTTCGTTAATACTATCATATCCTTCTTGAGCTATTTATGAAATTTATAAAAACAATTAATTATTTAACTGATAAAATAAATTCTGAAATTTTATTGACTCACTTCTTATAGGCAATTGACCAAAGAGTTCGCATGCAGCAATGACGAAATCTTTAGTATTTTTTACTCCATAATTAGGTGTCCTAGCCCAAACGTATATCCGAATATCGTCGAATTCCGATTTTTCAGCATTAGTTTTCGATCGTGTGATATAAATGTTATGCGCTATTTCATTGAGTTGGAGGTGATCAACGACTTTGTAAGCGTATGCAACAAAGTTATAAATGTTTTGGTCTTTGAAAGATGAAAATTTTATACAAAATCCTTTTGAAGGAAAATCTTCAATAGTGTATAGAGAAACCATAAGTAGTTTCAAAGGCTAAAGAATAGTATAAGTAATTAACATGAAATAAAAAAAAAAATTTGATTGACAAGATAATTTAATTTTATCAACTTACAGCAGTTTCAAGAAACATTCGCTGATTCAAATAATAAAAGTGCCAATGTAAATGATTGACCGATGCATTTGCACACAAACCATTGAATAATATTCTCATGTTCCTATTACAAAAAATGAATAAACATGAATTTTCACACTAACAAATGAAGTAAATAAATGGTAAAACAAATATTTATTTACACAGAATTACTTAATAGAAGTAGTTCAATAGCTTTTTGAAAACTATAAAGTGTTGTCTGTTGGGGCAAACATTTGAAACGCTGTGGTAACAATAAGGAATGGCTCCAAAGAATAGGACTAACATTGACACCAATCACATCATCACCATTCCCACTACCAATGTCAAGCAATATTTCTTTATCAGACAACATAGTAAAATTAAAATGATCAGGGTCAAATTGTTTGAACATTGACATTATTTCTTCGGGCTTTCTCCTCATCGTTGCTCTGTTAATATTTAGCTGAAATGAATAGTGTTGAATGCTATAATTGAAGAATGTAACACAGTCATCAATGAATTTGTTCTTTTACAAACCTGAGCAAAAAATCCATATTTTCCTTCAAGAACTTTTTCCTCCAGTTGTTTTACTGAGTATTGTAAAACATTATCTTGTTCAATGTTACTCCATTTCTCTTTAAAAGCTATGTCAAACTCTGAATCTTCATTTTCACTATTAGTTTCAAAATGGAAATCTTTTTCATCGAATTTAAAATGTTCAATAGTACTAATTGCCATTGCTTATTTACAAACAAAACTGAGCGACCCTAACCTCGAAATAAAATACTTTGAAAATTTCTAAAATACAGGTATAATGTCACTACACAATATAATCCAATTATCGTAATCTAATATATCACAGTTGTAAAAAAGTACTTCCACGACAATTAAAAGTAATCAACGCAGGCTTCACACGTGATGCAATAATATCCACTGTCAAGTTCAAGTGAAACTCCGATCGTGCATGTTTTTGTAGCAGACTATACACGACGACTATCAAACGCGCCAATAAATTGAACAAAGATTCAAAGGTGACGAAATAGAAAATCAATGCAATCGAAAGGTATAGTATAGAAGAATAATTGAACGACTTTTTTTTTTATTTCTTAAAAAACTTTTATTATAAAATTATGTTTCTCTTCATATCACCACGAGCATTTTTATATAATAATATGCATTTATACATACGATATTTGAGAATACTTGAGAACCTTTTTTATTTTTATATCTAACTGGTGTTACAATAATCGAGTAAAGTCTATATTGGAGTTTATGTAATTTGAATTCGTCGTAGTTTATTACATTTTCCAGGTACTCGCAGATGTTTATGAAAATATTATTCATATTACTCAAAAAAAAATTCAATTAATAGGTGAGAGCGGCGCAATATTGGTCTCTTTTCTCGTTCTGAACTCTGTAAATGTTCAAAGTAATTGCTTTTCCTTGTATTTTTTTTTACCACTGTTAATAAACTAAAAAGGTTTTCGTTTAAATGAAAATAAAAACTTAAAAAGTGTATAAATAGCTGAGAATAGACCGGTCGATGCGCGCTCAAAGAGATAGTTTATTTCTAGTAAATTTAATCGCCATTTATCTACTGATTGAGTACGGTCATATAGGCTTCAAGAAAACTCCAAAGTCGGAGTCAAAATGCGCGTCATGAAAAAAAAAATTTGTTGTAAGGATAAATGTATACCCCGCTCTTTCCTACGTAAAAACATCGTTACAAATTACTTTATACTATAATATATAAATGTAACAATTTACTATCACATGGTACTTAAAACTAAAAACTTTCTCATAAACCTCAATATTTATGATCATCTTCGAGAAAATACTAAAATAAATCAAAGCGTCATTCAATAACAGTAAAAAAAAAGTCTATCTAAGCTAAATGTAAAAAGATACATTTACACGATAAGTCGCTGCATGTACAGTATTTTTTTTACATACTTGGATATAACCCGTAATACGGCGTTTTAAATTGCTTCGAAGTTATGCTGTAAACGTCAGATTCCGGAATGATAAATGGCTCGATCATATTAACCGACATTGTTTTCTGATCGTGAATATTCGCGATCATAAACTGACAACTCGAAGGTTCAACAGCAATGGTTTCATCGGTTATTATCTCGGCTTTTTTATCTTCTGTAAAGATCAGAAGCTGCTCCGTTGGTGAGTTATTTTCGCTCTGAGAGAGCACAGCATTATCCGCCAATTCCAAGCCGTCCGGATAATCATTTATATTTGCACTCGTTTGCATTGTTTTGCATTTCTTCGTATGGGCATACAAAGATCCAGCATTGTTGTACCTCTTTCCGCAAATTTTGCAGGAATAAGGTCTTTGCCCGGTATGAGTAAAAGTGTGCTCGTTCAACGACGTTAATCTTCTGAAGGACTTTGAGCAGATCTGACACTGATATTTAGCTTCACCCGTGTGCATCGTCAAGTGCCGCGCTAAAGTATTGGCTCGAGCGAATGCTCGGTTGCAATACTGACAGACGTACGGCTTTTCTCCTGAATGAATCCTAAGGTGTAGCTGCAGATATGTGCTTTTTGTGAAAGCTCTTGAGCATACGTTGCAAACGTAAGGTTTGACGCCTGTATGAGTGCGCATATGGGCGACTAAAGATCCACTTTGAGCAAAACATTTACTACAAACTTCGCATAAGTATCGCTTTTGTACGTCTTTATCGCGTTTGTGCCGTTCCACGTGATTCGTTAATGACTGGGCTTGAGCAAATGCTTTTGGACATATCGCACATTTATAAGGCCGATTCTTTTTGTCCTGAAAACAAACATTAAAATTATTATCACCGTATATTTAATTAATATTTAACAATAGATTCACGTTAATTCTAGTTTACCTTTTTTCGACTAGATCCCGTATTTTCATCATCAGACTCGATGTCCGAATCTGATTTTCCAAATACCTCGTCCTTATGTTTCAATTGCTGATGCTCGCGCAATTTATCCGGTCTTGAAAAATCTTTACCACATATTGAGCAGTTGTGTTTGAGACCAGAATGAGTTAGCATGTGCCTCTTGAGGTTCCTCATAGTAGCAACAAGTTTTCCGCATTGCTTGCATTGAATACTCGAATTTTCTTTGAACATATCGTCGGTTTTTTTAGCAATATCATCATTTTCTTCATCATCGTCGTCGTCGTCGTCGTAATCATCATTAAAGTCGGGAATATCATTTTCCGACGTATTTTTACTATTTTCACTTCCTATCCTGCATAAATTCTCATCAAAGTTACTTCCTAAACTTGCTTGCAAGTCGAGATCTGCACTGGTGGGTTGTGAAATAATGTCTGTGCTTGACTTTACTCCTAAACTATCTGGATCAGATAGATGTTCAAATTCTTCTAAATCAGACGAATTGCTTATATTCACCAAATTAGGACCAGTTTCAATTTTTGATTGTAAACTATTGTCAGATCCTAAATGCATACTAGATTTGTCAGTAGTTAAATTATGATTATTCTTCGGCAATACTTTATTGTGGTACTCTGGATGATTTTTCATATGGAAACTGTATGTCCTGTAATGAGTAAACTGTCTAAAACAAATTTCACAAGAAAATTTAGCTTCAGTATGTTTTACATTTTGAGATACTGCATTCTCATTTCTCGTATTATCATTTTTTTGTTGGCTATTTCCTTTTGGCCATTTGACTTTAACTACTATTTTATCCTTATCCACTTGCAAACTGTGAATAGTGATATGATGATTTTGGACACTTTCCATTGAATTGAACTCTTCATTGCACATACAACACAAGTAAACTATTTTTTTGTGAATCACTGCATGCTTTGCTAACAAATTTAAATTAGCAAACGATTTTATACAATAATTGCACTTATGACGCTTAGTCCTTAATATTAAAGGTTTGTCATCATCACTGTGATTTGATTTCTCTTGAAGAATTTGTGGTTGAAAGTTTCCAACAGCAGGTTTTTCTATGACATTATCTCTAATATCATACTGTGTTCCAAATGTCAGAATTACATTATTGTCAGTGTCAGACCTAGACATTCCATTACTCATTTGTAGTGCATGGTTTTCTATTTGACTCACTGCATCAACTGAATTACTCAATACAATCACATCTTCCTTTTTATAAGTATCACTACCTAAATTACAACTGTTTTCTATTTCAAATATAAACTGTTCATGATTGCTTGCACTGTGCTCGTCTTGCATTGACATGCAAGAATTAAAACTTTTCTGATAGCAAGGTACTATTATATCTACATTACTCAGACCTTCCATTGGTTTCACATTTGTAATATTTTGCCAGTCTTTAGGAGACTGCTTTAGTAATAGCGCTTGGCGGAGATCATGATCACTTTTTTCTACTTGACACTTGAAATTGTAGGATGTGTAGACCAGATTGCGACAATTTGTACAAATCAATGTGGGTAAGCCATCATTTTCTTGAAGCTGAAAACAGAAAAAAAAATAAAATTATTAAAAACCATGGATATTTTGTTAAAATTTTGCACATTCACTTTGTATATTTTCAAATCTGTATGAGAAAGCATTTCATCATAAAAATTTGTATATACTTCCAAGTCGAGAAACATGCTTTTTTAATGACTCAATATTGAACTTAATTGAAAAAAATTGAAAGGCTATTAAGTTAGACCAAAATTATCTCAACAACAGTGCTCTTTTAAAGCCAAAGTTTTCCCCTTGTCATAGTCAATGGTTCAATTAATATTAGTTAATGGAAAAATAGAGTACAATTAGATTCATGTTACGCAGTCAAGTTCTCAATGAGGCTCATGCGGATAACAATGAAAAAAGTGATCTATCTAGCACATTATGTATGCGAAAACCTGTAGAGGTAATATTGAACACAAAAAAGTTAAATATTAGAGCAACATAAAAATATCTTAATAAATTAATTTTGTTTTGGAAATTTTCCTGGAATAATTGACATCCAGTATTTATCCTATGTATAAATTTTAATTGGTAGAAATATGGAAATCAAGTGTATCATTAAAGTTAGATCCAACATTTTAATGTAGTGCTGATATCATACAGACAATAAATAATGTTTACTTTAGATAGTATATAATAGATACGTAATCAGATAGCAGAATAAGGAAAGTAATAATTTCAGGGAACTATTTAATTAAGAAATTTCCATTTTAATATAAGTAATTAATAAAAAAGCAAATGACGAAAATAACGACATTGAATAAACTTTGATAAATATCACTCTGTTCAACCACACAGCTCTCGAAAAAAAAAATGCAGGCCTCTTAAAAAAAACATCCCCAAATCATTAAAAAACAAAAGCACACGCAGAGTCGCACCAGTTGCACATCATCAACAACGAGTCTAACCTGTACAGCAACGAACGCCATGAGTTTCTGTGGCAAATCGGTATTGAAAAGGCCCCAGTGTCTGACCTCGCCAGGGTCACATTTGGCCAGACAAAGCCGACAAATATCGTCGTCGAGGTCGACGTCGCAGATCTTCACCGCCTCCATCATTTCTCAGCCGCGTCGCGGACCAGTCACGAATGACTGCCGCCGCTGCTGATGCGTCGAGACTACTGCTGCCTGCCTGGCTGCTCCTGAGCTCTACTCGAAAGAGAGAGAGAGAGAGAATGTGGTGCACTGTACTGTGTCTGTGAGCGCGTGTCGCGCCGCGCCGCCGTGGGGGAGGAAAACAACAATGCTAGTGCGCAGGCGCCCGTGCATTTTCGATATAAGTGCGTCTAGAGGTAAGTATAATAATGTAATGTTTAAAAAATCGAGGTTTATGGATGATAATTGCAGTGTGTGTATAGGTTGCGTAGTTTGCTGTTCTTGGAAAAAATGGGAATATTGGATCGTAAAAGTCCAGTGTGTGCAGTCATTGATGATTAACGTGAGTCGAGTAAGCTCTTTTTTTCTTACTTACTCTGGTTTTGAAAAAAAAAATGTGCATTTTTAAGTTTCGATGATTTTTTTTATTCATTATACTGGCTCCTTATCGACGATTTGCTTGCATGACTTATAAATAATACATAATTTTTTCGGTTGAACCTGAAAGCATTTGCATGAAAAATAATTTTGTTCATTGCTGTTACGAATTTTAAATCATTTTTTACTGTATATAGATATTCGAAAACACTTGCCTACAGTAAATTTCTAAGATTTTCTAAAATAAAAATGCCTAACACAAACCAACACTAACACTGACTAGCATAGAATATCAAAAAAATAAAAAAAAAATCAGTAAATCACAGCGGCGTCATGGCATTCTCGCACAATTTTTTAATAATGATATCCATATCTCTCAAATTAATTTTCGCCGTTTTCGCAATTTTCCCCTCGGGCATCACATCCGGTTCGCACTTCAGCAGATGATACGACTCCGTGAGCAGCCTCCTCGACTCCTGCAAATGCAACGTGGAATTCAGATAATTTTGCAGATAGATCAGGTACGTGGGTGTTATGTTCAGTTTATTTTGCTCTGCCTGTAATATGTTGAACAGCTGCTCCTTGTCCTGGCGACGACCAAATTCCGCCACCGCTGCGTGCATCTCGAAGAGAACTAGACCTCTTACTCTGTTTTCAGCTGTGGGGCGGAAAAGAAATTATTTTCGTTAGGTATATATAATTTTCACTTTTGCACGACCGCAATGTGTAAGACGTTTGGAAAGAAACCTTATCGGAAAATACCGCGTAAAATGTATTATCAACCGCAAACACTAGAAACCTTTATACAAGAATTTCCTCCTTACACACAAAAAAAACAGTATTTATACACCTACATGGTATGATAGTTTTCATCAGCTCGTTCAATTTTTTGCACACCAATATCTTCTCGCTGATAACTTCATCGTCGAGTTTCGGTAATCCACCCTCCTCCTGGCCAATGAGTTGCGCGAGTGCGAGTCTCACGTCGGTCATGTAAAAATGATTGTCGTGAAGTTTATCGCGGTACTTTTTGAGAAAAACGCGACAAGTCTCCACGTCGTTTTTCTTCATCGACGCAAGCTCTTTGCCGATATTTTCCATCATCTCGTCGACTGTAACCGATGGTATCGCGTTGTCGCATTTGTTGCAACGATAGTCCGGAATTTCCGGGGCTATGAAGGTTTTCGGCAACATGTAACCTCTGCAATCGCTGTGAAAAAAAAAATTATCGTTCGTTAAGATTTTTCTCCGAAATGATTTGTGAAATATCCATTACCTTTTGGTGCATTTGATGGCATCGAACATAGTGCCGAATTCCGTGGGATCGGAGCATCGCGTACAAGTGCACTCGAAAAATTTGGTTCGCAACAGGTGATGCCTTCGATTAGCGGTGCCCCACAACGGATCCGAGTAACAAATCGTTATGTGTTCGCCTAAAAAATTATATTCATTATATATACTATCGACGACCGTCTTTTTCGCGTTATATATACCTTTTTCAATATTCACGGCTGCGCGTATGATTACGCCTGCGGAATTGGTAAAGCTCTTGGCGCAGTTCGCCTTGCAACTGTGCTCCAAGTAAGATGATTCATCGTACACTGCTATTTGCGAAGGCTCTGTTATTGGAACTTCATGGCCATTGATCTAATTACAAAAAAACATTCGTTTTATAAAACTAAGTTGCTTCTCCTTTTTTTTTATAATTATGACAAACATAACTCACGAGTAGTATGCCTGCGGCTCGTGAGATTTCCTCCTCGGTTATGTCGTCGAGTTTGTTGAAATAGCGTTTGATGAATATCGAAACTTCGCGAGGATCGCCGAAACTTAGCTTCTTGTGGTGAGACGAGAGATTCGTGAATTTTTTGTAAGCTGCTGGATCTTTGTCGCGCAATGCCAATGCTCTTATCACGCTTATACACTTGTAGGTCGGATGCGTTATTCCGAAGTCGGTTATAGACACCTGAAAGTTAAAAATTTTCGCGATAAATAATTCAATTCTGATTTTCTACAGCGTAAATTGAAATTAAATGTTCTCGTTAAATTGATAATTCAGAATATACTTATAAAAATAGTTCTATAGGTTTCACCGTAGGTGGCTATCAGTATCTCAATGAAATATTGTGAAAAGTGATTTTGTGATTATAAATTATGACCATTGGTCATATTCAGCATATGCGCCATTCTATTATTCCTATTATAATTGTATGCGAATTTAAGAGTGGATTATCATCTTAATCACAATTTAAAGTTTATTCACTAATTTTAATTTCCAACGAATAATCATCACGATCATCAGAAAAAAAAGTGTTCAAAAATCACCCTACCTTCGAATCCTTATACTTTTTCGTAAATTCGCACTCATTTCCATGCTTCGTGCAAGTCGGGCAGAGCGGCCAGCCACATTCCTCGCAAGGTTTCGCCGTTTCCGGCGTCAGCGGCGCGCAGCATCCCAAACACACTGGAATGCTATCTTGCTGAGGACCTTGAACCATTGGCTCTTCCTCTCTGATGATAATTTCACCGGCTTCGATGTGTCGAAGTGCCACGTAGTGTCTGCCGAGCTTTTCATTTTCCACCAACTGCATAATCATTATAATTATAGCGTGATATATTCGCATTAAAATAACTCATTATCAATTATCATGATTTGCTGCTGCTACTGCTTCGATCGCGTTTACGGTGCAGTATAACGCGGTCAATTGCTCTCATTGCTCTCTAGTGCTTCGCGTGTGTGTATATATAGCGACGCTTGACGGAATTAATGATTTAGCGAGATGGTAAACGATGGTCCATTATCAATTTATTTGTAGAGACTTTTATGATTCGTTGATGCGTGCGAGCTGTATGAGCTTCAATGAGAATGACGGACTAGTACTTATGAATCATAGAAAGTATGATTTGATTGTTTATTAATTTTCAAGAAACGTGATTTTCAGGAAAATATTTTATTACATAAAATAATTTTTAAATATGAAATTCATAAATCAATGATCAATAATTGATGTGTCAATCTCAATAGCGGCAACAACGAAAACAACAATAATAGATGGTATTGACGTTGCGTAATGACTTTTACGGCTGCATTCTTACATTGAATTTATCGTAAAAACGTATAAATAAAATATCAGTTGTAGACGTTAACGATGCTCGTATACTGATTCATATTGGTATCGCAAAAAGAAAGAAAAATTTCTACAACGTAACTATTAGGTTTACGAAAAAGAGTTAACCGGCAAAATCACCTTGTAGCACTTGCATTTCCGCGAGTGTTGTTTCCAATGCTCTTTCTGATGCTCCTTTCCACAGTAGTACACGCTTCTACAACCGCCGCACTTGTGCTTTGCGGATACCTTGCAAACGGCGCACACATTTTCCTCGATTTCCGGCTTCATAATTTTTCCTCACGAATACAATTAGAGAGATGGGTGAGAAGAAAAAAAAAAAGACTCTTTGAGTCAACGACTCGTAGACGACTGACGCAGCCGCGAGTTTTCACTTCGAGAAGCGTCCTAACTAAAAGGTTTATTAATAGGAACGTCTCGCTGTCTGTGGAGCCCTCGAGAACATTGCCCACCGCGAGTGCGTGCGTTTATATTGTCGTACGTATACATATAGTAGTGAGGAGTGCGAAGCGGAAAGGTTTTCGGGATTATTTTTACTCGAGTATTACTCACATGTGGTTTCCGTATACTCATAATATATTCTTGATGATTATGTTCGATGCGATAATAGCAAAATTTTATTTTTACATTTTGTCCAAAAACTGGTTTTTTTTGACGAGTGAAAGTTCATTTTAAAATGTGGCGCTTGAGGTTTTTTTTCTCTCTCTCTCTCGAATGGAATCGAAATAAATTAGCTTCTGCACGAGAAAAAATACATTACTTTCTGGAATTCTACTAATTTTCAATTTTTTTTTTAAATGAATACATCGCAGACAAGTGGTCGCGCGAGTTTCTCGAAGTTACGAAATGACTTTCAATGTGGTCAAATAATTAGAGCAAAAACCACTCGTAATTTTTTTTTTTATCGTACGCAGCTATACCGCAATTTTGTATTACACCATTTTTATTGAATTATTTAGTTTATTAGGATTGAATGTAAGCTTAGATTTTTTTTAAATACATGAGTACTTGAAAATTTTGCATAGCGATAGAATGTATAGTTTCTATTACGCATTCAATTTGCATATGTCGATGAGAAACGTAACAATCCTTACTAAAATAAGGTAAAATTCTTTCAGCATAAATGAAAAATCTTTTGTACATATCTCTTACGATTGCAACGAAGATAGCTTTATATTTAAATTAAATAATAAGTGTTGCCCGTGCGAATAGCTCTGTTATGCAGCATGCTGTAATTAATAAAAGTTATGACCATTCACTATCCAGATTGTTCCAATTCGAAACTACCTCCTGACATAACGAACAGATACTCGAGTTTGTAATCGCTAGCGGTCAACAGTTATTGCCTCTCATGAATTTTCAACGAAAAATTTTGCTTGCCAAGGTGAAAGTAGTTTTCGAATTCGTGATACGAGTTGATTTTGCGTGGAAAGAGTTCAGTGATCGGCATTTCAAGCGATATAGTCAGAATCCATGTGAAAGTATGTGAAGGTTTGCCGGAAATTCTCAAATTTAAATTCTCATAATGTGCCTGATCATTGGCACCGCGCGCGGAGAGGTTCATTAGTTACACCTTTCTTGCCTTTCGGATTTTGAAACTTTCATTACTTAGAAATACAATGCTGTGAACAGTTTTATATTGAGAATAGCTTTAGCACTTGTGTTTAGCGATTACTTATCTGATAATTCATTAGTAAGACCATAATTTAATATTTGAAAAAACAAATGGGTCCCTATTGTGAATAAAAATATAGATATTATTTTGCTGATCCATAACGTCTAACAAATAGACCAATGCATTGGCTTGTATAGTTAAATTTATATTATTTCTACATTTCCTCAATAGATCATTAAATCCTCAAATATTTCGTTTAATTACGGAGTTTGCAATCGCAGCTGAAAAATGGCAACACTTTACTGGAGGTCTGCTTGTCGTTGCATGTACGAATAGTTATATCAAAGCCGCAATCGCTCCATCGTTACGGTCATATCGCTGTGATGAAATAAAGCACTTGTTCATTGACCTGCGTTCACTTTTTACCGCATACTTTCTGAGATACAAATTAAACGTTCACTTCGTAAAGTCTAAACGTATTTTAAGAATGAGACTGAAAGAATTTTTTTTATTCCATTTCTTCAATACGTTCGTTGTCAATAAATAAATGAAACAATAATAAATAAACAAAAAACTTACCATTCAAAAATAATTTATACATATATAGTTGATCGAGATTGAGCGGAGAATGTTATATATTATCTTCGATCTTGAAGAATTAGCGTGCTATAGTGGATTTGATATAGTTGTTTTGGTCTCATTAGATACTCTAATGACTAATCGTTTTCTTGGTAGCTGTTTTAATGCGCTTTTTAAAATACAACCATGACCATCAATTATACCTATTTTGGTTAGCTTAGATTTGAAAGAACATGACGCAATCGCCAATCGACGACCCAAAATCATAAATATAATCTTTTTTTTTTGTATAACTTTTTGAAAGGGACTTCCTTGACACATACAATTGTTATTAGTACTGTACTGTTAAATAAAAAAAAATGAAAACAATTAAATAATAAGTGTTTAAGCCTTTTTTAGCAATAACAATTTTTTCTTAAATTAAAATACTTTTATTTCATTTGAAAAACTACCAGTATAAATTAATCAAATTTTTATTAAAACTTATTCCTTTTTATCACATTAATTATCGAACATTACTCTGAGAACCGAAAAATAGGAAAAAGAAGCTTTCAAAATATTTTTGAAATTTTCAATATTTATAGTGTAGAATTGCCCAGCAACTAAGTTGATCGGTTGGTTTGCTCTCATAGCCACAAAGCAAAGATTTTTTCGTAACTTAGGCGGCAAGTCATACCATTTACTTTCATAAAGTGCATCGATAATGGATTCCGATTGCCTAGATAAACGATCACTCGCATAACTAACTAGGTAAAGTTGTAGCATTAGGACAATGAAGGCAAAAAATGGTCTCAAAGCGTCGGCAAATAATTTATGTTGTAACGCCATTAGTATGCGGAGGCCTGTAATATCGCATGGTGATCAAGAAATTATATGACCACTTAGGTATAATAATATAGAAACAGTTAATTTACCCAGCATTAAATTCAATCCAGCGTTGCAAAAAAGTTGTACCACCAACATTCCCGAAGCAGTAATTTCAATAGATCTAGCTAACTCGAGTATGCGTGCATGTTTTCGAATGAATTTGCTGATTTTTTCTTGCGAATCCGTAGAGCCTTCCACAGTAACAGCAATGTCGCGCAAATCCTTTTTAATTAGCTCAATTTGTCCGCAAAGATGCATCAATAAGCTGAATAAAAATACATCGCAGCCTACATTGCCATGCGCTGTAATATATATCATGATACTTTCATAGACATAGAAAAATCCATAAATCTCGTCTCTGTAATGCCCAAATAGGCAACCAGTTTTAACTGGCAACTCTCTTGACATTACCATTTCTGCTACTTCACTATCAAGCATATAAAATAGAACTTGATAATTGAAAAATAAAATTAGTCAAAGCCGAATTTTTCAAATTTACCTTCCATTGACGAGTGTTGTATTTGTCATGATTGGTGGCATTAAGAACGGCAAAGTACCAATAGTAATAAGTGCATTAGATACATAACTGGAACCGATTTGTAATTTAAATACAAATCGTCCAATTTTGGCAAAAGAATACATGATGGCCCGATCATTGTCATTCTCTACCAATAACCAATCATTCATCGCAGAAATGAAAACTGTGCGTATCTTGTTCATGTGCACGCGAAAAGTTATTATTTTAGAAATGGCCATGAAAGCACAAGTAGACAACATTACGTAATCGACAACGTCGCTTGCTGTTCCACAATGTAAATACATAGGCGTGATTTGAACGCATATAAACCATAGCTATAGTTGCAATAAATAAGAACAATTTAAACAAACAATTTGTAGTTAAACTCACTTAAATTTGAAATGTTTTTGGAATAAAAAAAAAAAATTTCATAATCTGACGGATTACCTGTGACACGAAAGAAAATATCAGTCGAAAATTGGAAAATCCAGAGTCGTAGTCCAGTGGCCACACCCCTATTGGCCAGCTAATAAACTTGTTGAAATTCAATGCAAACTTTGAATCTTTAGTCCAGGTCGGTTTTGCCATTTGAGCGCTCATACTTGCTTTTCGAGGCAGACGAAAACTGGACATTGAAAGACACGTGTCGAAATACTACGCGATCGAACCACCGAGACATTTTTGGAATTGCTCAAATATTCAAGTAGGGATGATTCTAGGGTAGCTGCAGTATACGCTTCGATGGGCGTAGACGTGCGACGTTTTTTATTTATCGTTGCGTTCATGCGAAAGCGCACCCTTTACTTATCGTACAAATGTAGCTAAACACCGGTGCGCGAGTGCATCAGGAATGCGCATAACAGACAGAGTTGCAGTTTTAGCTGTACCTACAAAAGTTTTCCCCTTACTCAGATAATAACTGAGTATTATCTGCGTGTTTTATTTTGGGGGGATTCGATGGAGCTCGATGACGCAAGTTGTAGCTATAGAAGAAACGAAGCTCACTGTTCGATACGCGAAGGGGAGAAACGTTAGTCCGTAGAATGTTTTCGTGCTGCAATGTCCACATCAACTTACCGTTTCGTAAAATAATCGTATGTACTCTAATACATTTATTCAAAGTAATTGAAATTTTCTTTTTTAATTTTAGCCACCTTCAAAGTTAGAGCATAAACTAATTGCATAACATCAAATCAATAACATTTCATAACACTGAGACTGAAGATACAATATGCGAGTTTTATTGAGAACTATTGATTAAAAATCATCTGCAATATGGGCGATATAAACAAGGCAAATCAAGGAAATTTATTCATCAGCTTCATAAAAGATATAATTAACGCAAAAAAAAATTGTAAAAGCAGCGGTATTTTTGGTAAAACTTATGGGATAAACTCATGGATTTTGAATACGTGTGAGTATGTAAATGAAATATAAAATTTATCATGCAAAAATAGCAATTTATTTTTAAAAAGACGTGTCCAATAAAGTTTTCATATCTTTTTGCTCTAAATAACTAGCAATTTCATAGGCGATGATGGGAAATCTTCTGTAGTCTGTCTTCATAATTTTACAAATAATTTGAGCTGCATCTTCTCTCATTTTGACGGTATAAATGGCCTTCCTCATACGTTCCCGCAGTAAAGTCTTGAAATAATAAAAATTGAACATTTCACTGCTGACATCTTTGATTTTCAAGAACAATTGTTGGTTGCGCACATAGCGTTCGAGGTTTTTATCATTTTCCGTTAATAAGTCAAACAAAGTTACACATTGATGGACCCTGACCTTAAGTTGTTGCTGACTAAGCTCATAATATATTTTGAGCTGATCATGAGAGTAAATTTTACTGTGCATTGGTTCGGTGAGTGGCATTCCCAGTGCCTCTTGCAAAGCTAAATGACAAAGTATTGGTTCGCATAGTTGAAAATCGCCTTCTTCAACCATGTCGAGGATCGTTCGATCAGGATCACCAGGCATCATTCCTTCAATGACTATTTGAGCGTTTGCCCCACATTCCAAAAGAATCTGAACACACGCTATGGCATTTGCTGTATTGCTATGATATTCCGAAACAGCATGAGCTAAAGCTGTCAAGTTTTCGAAATCCCTAGCGTCAATTTCAGTCCCTTCGTCTATCAAAAACTTGACTGCGTGTGTAACACCCCGTGTTGCAGCAATTATCAAGGGTGTTTCGTCCATAGCATGGCGCGCATTCAAATTGCAAATTTTACCATGCAACAACTCGATAACACCCAGGTTCTCGTTTTCTGCAAGCAAGTGCGCCAGAGTATTCCGATTAATGTCATTAATAAAAAACGTCGAGGGATCGATGTGAGTTTGCAGCAGCCATTGTATTGCTTCTCTATTTGCTTTCGTCAACACATTGTAAACTGCAGGACAAGATTTTTTTTTAAGCGATAAACCTATAATCAAATCTGCTCCTCGCAATTTTGCGTAGAAAAATTAACTCTTTGTAAGTTTGCTTCAAAATTTTAACATAATGAGTTTGCGCAATTACGTAGCTTTATTGAGTCATTCCAGCTCAATCGGAAATCGTAGAAGCATGACATTTTAGTACACTAATCTTTAACGCTTTATAAAAACAATTTATCCATTTTGAAAAAAGTGACTCATTTGCCTACTTATCTTACGAACTATAAAATATCGTAACTATAAACATGTAATGATTGTGTTTTCAGCTTAATTATTATTCTCGCTAAGCATCTTTGGCGTTTCGATGAAAAAAAAGTTGAAAAATTTATCGTACAAAACAAAACCGAAATACCACTACTCGTAAACAATTTACAAGTACTTATTGGCTCTCGGTGGCATCCTCAATGGCGGGCTCGGTGGCGTCCTCGATGGTGGGCTCGGTAGGTTGGGGTTTGTCTTCAACAGCTTTGTTTTCATGGTGCTGGAAGTACGACAAGTATTTGTCCTCGAGCTTTTCTATTTTGTTCATGAGCTTCTCGCTGGCAGCGTATACTTCGTCGCTGAGCTTGCCGGCCTTTTGCTTCAACTGGTCGATCAACTCTTGAGCTTTCTTTTGAGCTTCGGCAATCTTTACTTTCAGTTTTTCTGATGCCTTGTCCAAGAATTTGTTCAATTTTTCCTTGGCTGCGGCGAGCTTGACTTTCAAGGCGTCAGCGATCGCGCCACGGTCGAAAGACTCGACGCTCCTGGCATTAGCTTGAGCCAACTGTTGAATATGATATTTATGATTAAACGATATTCAGTTCAATGAACTCTAGGGATGAAAAACTCGAAAATGACTTAATCAATTGAAATACATTATTTCATGACCTGGAATCTTTGTTTAGCAACAACTCAATCAACGATAATAATTCATAACGCCCGGATACTCGACTTTTGTTTTTATTAAATATCACTAATATGTTTTACTTATTCAAAACGTAGAAAAGGCAAATAGAACTTTTGTAGAGTACTTACGAAAGCAAAAGCGGCGAAGGCGAAGATGGCAGCGTATTTCATGATTACGCTGATTGTTGCTGATCGAGACCTACTGTAGGTTTGAATAATCGCTATTTAACGACTCTGGCTTATATAGTTAAATTTCGAGATATCACGTGTGTTCTACACAATAGTACAGGCCATTTAAAAATCGCTCCTATGTCGTACACCTGTGTTGATTCATTGCGATGAATGTCTAATCGTTCAGGTGTTTGGGATTTACTTTTCTTGAGATCGTAAAACCAAAATATGATTTAAATTATAATGAATAATTCATCGATTGTATCAGAGCTTTTTGTCTTACGAGTGCTGCTTTTTCATTCGTTGTAGTTTTTTATTTGAACAATTTTACTTTGCTTAGCTTATATAGATACAAAGAAATATGAGTTTATTATCAAGTTTTATTATTTCTTTTTAAATTACTGTATGCACTTCCCCCACAAAAATATCATAAAATTATGATACAATTAGACTTAGTTACCAAAATATACGAAACGTGGTGCTTTTTTTCGTAGAAAAAACAACTCTTTTTTTGAATACTCTATATCATATCGTTCTTATGAAAATTTTGTTGCGAACACTATCACCTTATTGGATGATTTCAAATCGTATACGGCAAGTACGATTTACTAAATATGTACGACACAAGTAAAATAGCGAATAGTTTATTCATAAATTATCGTATTCTTAACAATTTCTTAAAGCATTTATAAGATTTTTCATACTCTCCTGATCCAGATAGTCGACAATTTCATGAGCGATAAGAGGAAATATGTCATAGTTCATCTTCATAATCCTGCAAATAATCTGAGCAGCTTCGCGTTTCAGTGCAACAGTCTGAACGGCTTTTGTCGAACGCTTCTTCAGTAAAGTATGAAAATAATTCGAATTGTCCAATTGACGAATGTGCTCTTGAAGCTTGGACATCAATTCCTTATTGCGCGCATAACGCTCGAATTTCTTATCAGTTGCAATCAAGAAATCAAGCAGAGTTAAAGAGTTGTAGATTTTAACCGTGAGTTGTTGCTTGCTACTTTCAAAGTGTTCCTTCAATCTGCCAATCGAATTGATTTTGCGGCGAACCGATTCGATGATGGGTGTACCTCTTGATTCCTGTAGAGCAAGATGCGTCAATATAATCTTCATTACCCAAGAATTTTTTTCCTTTATAATCAAATCATATAACGATATTGCCAATGTTGCGTGACGGTTGATGTCCGTCTCGTGAAAAGCGTTTGCTCCACGTTCAAGAAGAATACAAACACATTGCCTGCGCTCTTCGTCATTTGCGAAACTTCCTTCCCTATCCATTCCAAAGAAAACCATTCTATTGAAATCTACATCCGGCTGAAAAGATTTATCAATAGCATAAAATAAAGCCGTACGGTGATAATTATCAGTAAGTTCGATATCAGCTCCTGCGTCGAGCAGCAATTCCACTGCACTAGTATTGCCAGAATATGCAGCAAGCATCAAGGCTGTGTGCCTACTCGTATTACGTATATTCGCATCAAAACTCTTACTACGTAACTGCTCCATGATTCCCGGAATTTTCGTTATTGCAAGGTGGTGGATTGCCGTGTTACCGAAAAAGTCAGTAACGGATAAATCAATACCATGCTTTAGAAACAATTCAATTGCGTCTTTGTTGCCAAATCTCACTACTTTGATAAATTCTTCAAGATTATTGAAAGGTTTATTCGTTTTACTGAGTAACAATTTCAAAATCGCCAGCTTTTTCTTTAATTTTTGCTGGTTAAAATATCCTATTAAACATGACATTGGTGTTTTCTCCAATCGATTCTTGATATCTACACGTGAACCATATTTGAGCAACAACCTCACGTTATCGACGTCAAGATTATTAACAGCGACGTGCAGTGCAGTAGAACCATCTGAAGGATTCCTGGTCGAGAGCTGACTACTGTAACCACTCACCAATGCGTTTTCTGTCACGTCTACATTTTCAAATAGTACAATTCTGTACAAAGGCCATCTGATTTCGATCAATTTTTCAGCTATCTTCACTGAATTGTTGCAACAATCTTCTTTAACTTTTCTTATGCTTAATCTTATGAGACTCAAAACTGAACATTTACCAATCAGATGCAATGCACTCTCGTCACGAATGTTGCGTGAATAAATACTGGCGCCGGCTTCGATTAAACTTGTTGCTTTTTTGTAAGATTTGTTTTTAAGAGCTAACGTTAATGGAGTTTCTCCAATCGCATTCTCATCCCCCTAAAATGCAAAGTTCACGTATTCGAATGATAGTAATGATTGAAGTATCGTACTTTTGTTAACAGCTTCATAACATGAGTAAATTAGTATAATTTAAATTCAACTCACCATAATTTTCGATTGTGTAGAAAATTATTCATTCACCAATCAAATGAATGTAGCTGTCAAAAATATTCACAGCTCTATGCCAAAAGTACGCATAAATCAATTCTTTATAACAAGGGGCTTCGAAGAATACATTGAATCTGATTAGAGTATACTAAGAATCCGACGAAATATTCGCTCTATAGTAACTGATTTAAAGCATTTAGCGACAGAAATTAAAAGTCTTCATGAGGCTAGAAAAAAGTAAACACTTATGTGGCAAACTGGCGAGCTACAGCCATGGAAATCTACAAGCTACTGAGTTTTCGAGTATACATTCCCATATAGTCTCCATGAGTCAAATAATGGTATACTATAAGCTGTAAACCATGGATACCATATGATATACAGTTCATACAGTATCCGAGTATGGAAAATCCAGCGAAATTATCGCCATCTATCGATGAAAATTCGATGTGTTCGATCCGAGCCGCGGAAAATCAAGCTAAGTATCGCCATCTATTGATGAAAATTCGGTGTTACTCGCCACAATTAACGGTTTGAAAAATTGGACATTTGAAAAAATTATAATATTAGTTTCTATGCTGCGATTCAAACATGTGTATTTTGAGCTGTTAATCATTGATTTATATTTTTAAAACTAATTCAATTTAAACACTACAATATAATAAGAAATATAGTATATTTATAAGAAACGCAGATAGCATTAATAAAAAACACAGATATTTTACCAGAAACATCTTGGTGTCTTGTTATGAAAATTCAAGTGTTCACCCAGCCTTCGGTGAATGGATTTTGCAAATCAATCAGATGTTTTTATTATTTAAATTATTAATATGAGACTAATTAGAGCTAATTTAATGGTATAATATTCTTGAGATGAGATATAAAAAGCTAGAAATTTATATTAACTATTACATAGGACGCACAATATACATAATTTCGTACCTTTTAATTGATGCTCCTGCTTCATTGATCATGTGTTCAATCGTTTTTGCCATCATATATTTCAATGATAAAATTGAGCGACAGACACTTATGCACGCGTATAGATATCTAGGACAACGAGTAATTCCTGCAATGATGACGATCGTTCAACTAGTTACCGAATAATTTCGGATCAAATTTTTTCAAGGAGCAGTTTTGTCTACCTACCAGTCGGCTCGTTGTTTTAAACTGGTCTGATGCTCTAAAGAAAGGAGCGGAAAAATCATAATGACGATCGTTCAATTAGTTACCGAACAATTTCGGATCAAATTTCAAGGAGCAGTTTTGTCTACCTACCAGTCGGCTCGTTGTTTTAAACTTTTCAAGTGCTCTAAAGAAACGAGCGGAAAAATGATGATGACGATCGTCCAAATATTTACCGAATAATTGAAGATCAAATTTTTTCAAGGCGCAGTTTTGTCTCGACCAGTCGGCTCGTTGTTTTAAACTGGTCTAATGCTCTAAAGAAACGAGCAAAAAAATGATGATGATGATCGTTCAACTACCCGACTAGAAATTTATTACGGTAGCCCTAAGAGTTTGTAAGGCCCCTAATGGGAAGCCCTATAAGGCCGGATAAGGTATGTAACGGGGCGTTTGTAGGGCAACCGTAGGGGCCTTATAGGGCCGTACAATAATGCTGTGTTTTGGTGCGAACCATTGAATTTACCTCTGCAATTTAACTTGAACTCAAGGCTCTACCCCCAACATTCGAGCTAATATTTTTCGAGAAACATCAGACTACTGAGTTCCAGAGTAGACGAATGTGAACGTCGCTGGCGTTGCTCATCATGGGTAGATCTAGAATAAAAGAATGAAACAAGTAGTTAGTAAAAGTACAATATGCACCTCAGAAAATAATAACACACTTATACGTACCTGTACTTGTTGTCGGTTCAGCTGCTGTCGTTGAACTGTGCCTCAGTCCTGGCTCCTGGGGCTTTATATACCGTAAGTCGTTTAAAGTCAGTGACTCTAGGCAGTGACTTTAGAGTCACTGACTCTAAAACCAACGGTTATTAGATTCACTGACTCTAACGATTGGTTTTAGAGTCAGTGACTCTAAAGTAAGAGTCACTGCCTATAGAGTCACTGACTCTAAAACCAATGGCTATTAGAGTCACTGACTCTAAAAATTGGTTTTAGAGTCAGTGACTCTAATCTTAGGGTCAGTGACTCTAAAGTAAGAGTCACTGCCTAGAGTCACTGACTCTAAACGACTTACGGTATATAAAGCCTCAGGAGCCAGGACTGAGGCACACAAAAATCGGAAAAACAGATATTCTAGGTATCTCTTTTAGAATATTTACCCACAATTTCAGAGTTGCATCTCAATTTAGGATGCACGAGGATCAATTTCAATAACCTTTTATTTTTCTAATAAAAGGAACATTCTGCTTAACTTGAATACAATAGTATTAAAATGATTCAAAATTTAGGTAAAGTACGAAAATAATATGAATTGTTCAGTTCATAAATGTACTAATTGTAGGCATGAATTACTAATTGTGGGCGTGATACTCGAGTTTCTCTTCAGTTATAATCAATCAATCGAATAGACTTACAGATGTATAATGTTTAATCGTGAGCTACTGTTTAGTTCGTTCAAAGTATTCTTTCAATTTGTATTTCGAATCGTCTTTTTTGCCAATCAGTTGAGTGATTCGTGTGAAGTTAGCTAACAGTAATCAACATACGAATATTGGACTTTTAAGGATTTGTAATGAAGATCATTTGGTTACATATGGACAACAAGTCGCATCGACAAAAATTAAATCAGATAATGTTGACATAGAGTATCTTTATTATAACATTTTATTAGTATACATGCAACGCCAAAAAATGTGAAATTTGATGAGACTACTGCGATTAACGCTCAGTGCTTCACGTGAATACTGAAAAGAGTTCTAAATTTAATTTTACAAAACAAAACACTCTTGCAATGTTGTACCCAGCAGATTTGCCATATCTTCTTGCTCTAAATAACTAGCAATTTCATCGCCGATAGTTGGAAACCTTTCGTAGTCCGTTTTTATCATTCTACAAATAATGTAAGCAACTTCCTTTCTCAAATCGACCGAATAAATGGCCTTCGATATACGTTTCTGTAGTAAAGTCTTATAATAATCAAATTTGCATGTTTCACTGTAATTATTGACTTTCAAGTAAAATTCTTGATTGCGCACATAGCGTTCGAGTTTCTTTTCATTTACAGTTAATAAGTGAAGCAACGTTGTGGATTTATAAACTTCAAGTGTAAGTTCTCTCTTACTTGATTCTAAATTATCTTTAAATTGTTTAAAAATGGTAATTCCATCGCGAAACGCTTCTATAATGGGAGTCCCGAGTTCTTCATGCAAAGCTATGTGAGAAAGTACAAGATCACTCACTAGAAATTGTTGATCTTCGATAAGTATGTCCACGCTTGTTGCTTCATCGTCGTCATCGAATACTACTAATTGAGGATTCGCGCCACGTTCCAAAAGAGTCTGAATACAAGCCCTGTATTGCAGTTTTCTAACTATTTGACAGTTGATAATAGTTCTACATAAGACAGTCAACCCCTCAACGTCCGTGGCGTTAACGTCAGCACCATGGTCTATTAAGAATTTTACTGCATTCGGGATACCACATGATGCAGCAATCATCACGGGTGTCTCGTCGTAGTGATTTCGCGCGTTCACGTCGAACTTTTTACCGCTTAACAACTCGATAACGCCCGGATTTTCATTATGTGCAAGTATGTGGACAACAGTATTACCAGATGAATTAATTGCAGATACATCGAGGCCATGTTGCAGTAGAATTTCAATTGCCTCTTTGTTTCCCTGTCGTAATAAATATCTACTAACTTTTTCATTAATCTTGCCTTCACTGTTTGTCAAACTATCTATTCTTTCGAGTAACATCTTCAGAATCTCAATTCTTCCATCCAGATGCTTGGAAATATCACCAAAAAAGACATATGATAAAGGATACATAAAATCTTTGTTTTTCATATTGACATTCACAGTTGCATCGCAGTAGTCCAGCAGTAGCTTCACATTATCAACGTCAACTGACTTCGTAGCTATGCGTAGTGCGGCTTTGACTCCAAAAGGTTTCGCAATTATTGAATCCGAATATTTAGAGTCTAACATGAGCTTTGTTATATCTGCATTTCTTAGAGCAACAATTTTGTACAAATACCAATTATTGTGGAGCAACATGTCCAATAATTTCTCGTTATCATTCGGAAAATTGTAATTCCTTGATAATATTTCCCCAACGTCAGTGTCGTCGCAGCTACGACTACACCCAAATATTTTCAGAGCGCTGTCACCGTGTTTGTCCCGTATGAAAATATTAGCGCCGGCTTTGATTAAAATTTCAATAGTATCTTTGCAGCCCCCCATTTCAACAGCCACCATTAATGGTGTTCGTCCAAGACGATTTTGGGCGTCAACTTGGCTACCCAAGTCTAGTAAATACTGCGTTATAGCAGCATTATTCCACTTGGCTGCATAATGTAGTAGAGTATTTTTTGACTTATTGCACTCCACAGCATTCTGTAAATTATTTTTAACTATAGTCGTTTTCATTTCCTCGTCGTTACTCCTATATTTAAACTGTTTAGCGAACCATTTAGTAAAGGGTGCCATGTGAATCTGTAACGTAGAATGATATAATGTAATTTCTATCACTTACTTTGTTGTTATATAATTTTTCGTAATCATTTGAATATTTATGACCGAAAATTCGTTTTTGTAAAAAACCGATAATTCAACAGAATTGCAGCGTATCTTATACACTGAATTTTTAATCTCGATTGACTGCCCGGCATAACCGCTCGAGTCCATTTTCATGATTTCAATATATGTAGGTTTAATGTTAAAACAAGCAAAAATGATCTATTGTCGAGGCCCTTTTGAAAGATGTATTGGGCTTTTTCCAAATTTTTTTCTATGTTGATATTTTGCGTTCTAAAATTGAGTTAAGGTAGTTCCATCGTCAACAGCATTACAACAAAATCATACAAAATTTTTTGCTATACTTCTTCTTAACTATATGAACATGGATGCAAAATATAAGTAGGGGTTTCCGAACTAAAAATTGAGACAACAATTCCAAAAGTCTGAGTTTATAACATAGGCTCTTATGAGAGGTTGATTTAGTTGATAGTTGACGTTCAATTATACACGTAGTTACAATGTATATAGATATAAATATTTTTCTTCAATAGTCGAGATTAAATTAAAAATTAAAAATGATCAGTTGACTTTATCTTAAACAACACGTTTACGCTTATAACTTACATTATGCCAATCCGTAATCTTTTTCTCGATGCTCATTATATTTTTGTATTATAAATCGATTGTATTTACTTTTGAAAATAAATGAGTGACGCATGAAAAGATGCAATTAATATTACGATATTGTTGGATTGATGTCGGGATTGGTGTACGTGATAAGGCAAAATAATTGTAAAATGTATGAACGGCTTCAAAATCGGGCCTTCTGAACGTAATTCGATCTTCGCCACGTTCAGTAGTGTAGCATACGATTTTCTTTTTCTTCGAATCGCTGGAATCTTCATCCTCCTTTTTCAGGCAATTATCTCGAACTTAGATGCCATTAAAAAAGATATTACGATATAACTGAGAATATGCCAGCACCGCAAAGGTAAAAAGGAAGGAATACTTGCAGTGATTGTTAGTGAGTTCAAAAGTGTTGCGGCTTTTATTGGCGAAAAATTTGACGCGTGCATGCTCATTCGCAGTTTTGACATTCACTTTTTTTTTATATAATACTTGTTTTATCTAAGTTATTTTTTGCGTCGTTTCTTTTCTATCTACGTGCCACTATTTATCAAACTTGCAGAGAAATTATGTTTCATTTTGCATTTGAGGAGTGTTCTTGTTATGTTAAGACTCATTTTGTTTAAAAATTCATGTGCACGTTGTCAGTGATAAAGAAAATTAAATACATTATATTTCATTCGGATAGATCATCTTTTTATTATTCTACATCTGAAAGCAGTACAACATTTGTTCTTTCGACAAAGCATTTCACATAATTGTAAGATACATGAGATTACAAATTTTAACAAAATGAAATTGAAAAATGTCGACTGTAAATTTGAATTGACGATCATAGCATAAAATTTCAAACTAATTTAGTCCGTACGCATTTGCCATCGACGCACTGATCTTCCGCTGTGCAAACGAAATCGAGATCACATCTTGCGGTTGCTGGCGAACTCTTGCTCCGAGCGCATTGCGTTGGATTATCGAAACAAGTACGGCCAGCACAATCTTCGGTGGTACAGGATGGCTTTTGCGCGTGAACCAACACCACGCCGATCAGTACGAGTGCGAGAATGAACTTCATCTTGAATGGTTGAACTGAGACTATTGTCCTGCTTACGGTAGTGGCATGGCTTTTATAAGATGAAATCTCGCGAAAAGTATGCTCGTTTTGACTCATTCTTCGTGTGTGCACTGCACGATCGTGATGCCTTATCTTTTTGTTCACGGCGCTAAAAATTTCGCCTTTTATTTTTTGCCTTTCGAGTGATTCCAAATGCATGAGTCATACGTTAGTCGCATTGGTAGCATCTCGAACGCTAGAAAAGCAACCAGCCCGAGTGAATTAAGTTTTAAAGCAGTTAAAGCGGCCGAGGAAACGAACGAAGGCGCATATATTATGTTCTTCGACTCCCCCTCCTGGTCTTGTACTCGCGGCGTTTTCGACGCTTTTCTTCTTGCACGTATTCCCCAAAAATCGAATTGCTGCTCGTTAAAATAGGTCGTAAAACCGAGGTAATGTTTCTCAAATTGAGAAAATCAATAATTTGACCACCCTCACCTATACAGTCTTACAACTAATTTTCGCATAGACTTTAGAGAAACTAGTGGTATGATGAATGAATCAGGATGAAACTGGTACCATCCTGATTCATCATATTCAAACTCTACACGATTGAAATTCTCTACATGGCCAAATTGACCGCGAAGAAAATGGTCGTGTAGAAATACTGCTCACATCCAAATTGAAAACGTAAATCGTAAAAATTATAATCCAAAAACAATGTTATTACTGAAAATTTTCTTCAGTAATATTTTGAAACTATTTTATACGATTAAAATGGCTTTTCTGCATTAAGATGAACATTTCGCGCGTCTAAATTTCAAAAATAAGTCGTAAAAAATATTTTAAGGTATTGACTAATATTGATTTTCGTGGAAAGTTTTGCAGTTTTTCAAAAAACTAAAGTGGAGAATATTTCCAGTAATAAAATTGCTTTCAAATTATAATTTTTACGATTCCTGTCTTAAATTTAGACGCGAGCAATCTTTGTTCACCACGATTTTCTCCGCAGTCAATTTGGCCATGTAGAGAATTTCAATCATGTACAGTTTGAATGATGAATCATGAAGTTGCCTAAATATTTTTATAATTTCCTTTGTTTAAATCTGGATCTTAGTTATTTTTGCTATATTATAAACTGGAAGGTGACTTCTTTTATTATATTTCATCGTGATGAATGACAGTTTCATGACTGCATGAAGTAAGAGGAAAAAAGAAGCGAGATTTCGCGAACGACTGTACAATTGATAAAAGTAAATGAGTATTTATTTTGCGAGCAATATTTTTTAAATTTCCAGAAACTTCGTATGCCACAATATTTTACATGTTCAAACTGTACACGATTAAAATTCTCTACATGGCCAAATTGACCGCGGAGAAAGTGGTCGTGTAGAAAGACTGCTCACTTCTAAATTAAAAACGTAAATCGAAAAAATTATAATTCGAAAACCATTTTATTACTGAAAATATTTTTCACTAGTATTTGGAAAATTGCACAACTTTCCATGGAAATATTGACCTTGAAAGTATTCTATACTAATACTAAAATAATTTTATTACTGGAAATATTCTCCACTTTAGTTTTTTGAAAAACTGCAAAACTTTCCACGGAAAACAATATTCGTCAATACCTTCAAATATTTTTTACGACTTATTTTTGAAATTTAGACGCGCGAAAAGCCATTTTAATCGTATAAAATAGTTTCAAAATATTACTGAAGAAAATTTTCAGTAATAACATTGTTTTTGGATTATAATTTTTACGATTTACGTTTTCAATTTGGATGTGAGCAGTATTTCTACACGACCATTTTCTTCGCGGTCAATTTGGCCATGTAGGGAATTTCAATCGTGTAGAGTTTGAATATGATGAATCAGGATGGTACCAAATTAAAAGTAATGCAAGTTACGAGTACCTAATACCGTCACTAAGATTTTAAACACATAACTTTTTACCGCAAGCATATTTTTTAACGTACGTGGCTTCATATGAAAGCTGCCCATTTACCCTTTAAAATGATGCCTCGCACGATGATCAGTTTGATGATGTTCAACGCTAATATGATAATTCAATATAATAACCAATACGAATACTTGTCGATATAAAAGTAGGTAACTTTCCTTCCTTTCATCAGAAAAAGTTTAATTGAAATTATCAACGTAGAATTGATGAATATTGTATTCATTGTCTTATACTTTGAATTTACAGGATACAAAAATTTATGATAATTCAATATGGGTCGATACCTGGCGATATAAACATATATATTTTTTATTTCCTTACTTTTGAATCATTAATATGTTGTTATCCGTGCGACTAATAAAAAAAGGCTACTTGCCAGGTTTTACTCTTTTAAAGGTTGGTTTGTATAAATATATGACTACAATGCGATTACAATCGTCGCCAAAATACATCCTTAAAGTACGACCGTTACATGCATACGGCTCTCCAATTGTCAATATATTCCGCACTCACATTCTGTATAATCGCTCTATAAATCTTTTTTTTTTTGCAACCGCCGTTGCATTCACAATTTTTATAACCTCTTTTGAAGTACATTTAATACGCAGCAATATGAATTATTTTTAGACTTCGCAGTAGAAATAAGAAACAGAAGCAGCAATATGATAAACATAAATTCTAATTTCAATAATCAATTTTGCAAAACTTATAACTAATCACAGATCGACAAGTCGAACTCTGAGAGCAATATTATTATCCATTCTTTTCTTTTTTTTTCTCTCGAGCGTGTTCAGTCGCAGAGCTAGTACGAATCGCGTTATTCGAACGAAAATCAATGTAAAAGGACGGCCTAAAACTATTGTATCGTCAGTAGTGTGAGTCGGCTAAAAAGCCTTGAAACAAAACTCTCTTTCTCGATGGAATTCAAATTATAAATATTCATTCGAAGCGATAATGAGATTTTCAAAGCGTAAGTATGATTTCAATCGAGAGCGCAACGCGCGGCAACATTGCCATCACGCGTCAACGCGACGAAGCCGGTTTTACGATCTATTTCAATCGAGCAGCAATTCGATTTTTGGGGAATACGTGCATGAAGAAAAGCGCAGAAAACGCCGCGAGTACAAGACCACGAGGGGGAGTCGAAGAACATATGCGCCTTCGTTCGTCTCCTCGGCCGCTTTAACTGCTTTAAAACTTAAGTCACTCGAAAGGCAAAAAATAAAAAGCGAAATTTTTAGCGTCGTGAACAAAAAGATAAGGCATTGCAATCGTGTGCATACACGAAGAATGAGCCAAAACGAGCATACTTTTCGCGACATTTCATCCTATAAAAGTCATGCCTCTACCGTAAGCAGGACAATAGTCTCAGTTCAACCATTCAAGATGAAGTTCATTCTTGCACTCGTACTGATCGTCGTGGCGTTGGTTCACGCGGAAAATCGAACCTGTGCCACCGCAGCTTGTGGCGATGGGAGTACTTGTTTCGACAATCCAACGCGATGCGTTTGGAGCTGCGATCATCGCGAGGAGACAATCGACGAGTGCAAAAAGGATTGCAGCCGCGTCTCGTGCATAAGTCCGGGATATATGTGCGTCGATGGGGAATGCGTACCGATAGATCTGAATCCACGCAACAAGAGTTCGCCAGCAACCAATGTTCCAAGATGTGACCTCGATGTCTTTTGCATACCGGAAGATAAGTGCGTCGATGGCAAATGCGTACCGAATAATTTAGTTTGAAATTTTATGCTATGATCGTCAATTCGAATTTACAGTCGACATTTTTCAATTTCATTTTGTTAAAATTTGTAATCTCATGTATCTTACAATTGTGTGAAATGTTTTGTCGAAAGAAGAAATGCTGTACTGCTTTCAGATGTAGAATAATAAAAAGATGATCTATCCGAATGAAATATAATGTATTTAATTTTCTTTATCACTGACAACGTCCACATGAATTTTTGAACAAAATGAGTCTTAATATAACAAGAACACTCCTCAAATGCAAAATGAAACATAATTTCTCTGCAAGTTTGATAAATAATGGCACGCAGGCAGAAAAGAAACGACGCAAAAAATAACTTAGATAAAACAAGTATTATATCAAAGAAAAGTGAATGTCAAAACTGCGAATGAGCACGCACGCGTCAAAGTTTTCGCCAATAAAAGCCGCAACACTTTTAAACTCACTAACAATCACTGCAAGTATTCCTTCCTTTTTACCTTTGTGATGCTGGCATATTCTCAGTTATATCGTAATATATTGTAATATCTTTTTTAATGGCATCTAAGTTCGAGATAATTGCCCGAAAAAGGAGGATGAAGATTCCAGCGATTCGAAGAAAAAGGAAATCGTATGCTACAACTGTGATCATCAGCCCGGTCACATATCGCGCAACCTGCACCGAACCGGCGAAGTCAGCGGATGGCAAGCAGAGTGCCCAGCAGTCGAAAGCGTCGAAAGTCAACAGAGTTTTTCTCGACGACGGTAACCGGAGTCGGTTGCAAGCCGTAATCGGCGAAGTGGTAATCGAGTGCCAATTGGACAGTGGCGCGGATAAAAACGTGACGCGCGAAGATGCGTGCAAGGTAGTGAACGCGGACAATCGTTACGAACTGAAAGGGCAAAGTGTGTGCCTGCCATCCGCACGCTAGGAACTGTGTCGATCTCAACTAAAATAGCCGGAGCAGTCTACAATTTGGACTATTTGGTTGTGCCGGAGGAAACTATACCATCGCCTGTTTTACTGGACGACCCACTGCTCGACGTGGCGAAGATCGAATTAAGTTCAGAAGGCCCGATTTTAAAGCCGCTCGTTGGGCATGGCCCCGAAGGCCCGTAGACCCTACATTAGATTCGTTGCTACCTATATGTATTTGAAGAATTTGCTGGGACAATTTATTTAACAATTATAATAATATTTACATCAGTACGAATCGACTAATTAAATACTCCAGAATTAATATCCTTTAAAAAATAATTCGGTCGAATGAGTAGCGCCTATCGAATAGCAACCACGAAGAAATAAACAGAAAATGCCAATCCCATCTACATTTTTGTTTATAACTATTGTTATCACAATCGGTATGGTAGAAATCCTAATTGGATCTTCGGGAGGACCATGAACTATTTTTTAATAGTTTAGACTCACTGCAATTTTTCTATACCATCCGCCATGATGAATTTTCAAAAACGTTCTGTCAGATAGAATTACCGCCGAGACGTCGATTGAACAATCGCATATTTTATAAATTCGTTTTACGTGCTAAAATTAGTTTTTTTTTCTGAAATGTAACAATGGAGTTGAGGTAAGAATAAACGTATAAATAATTTAAATTTGAATAAAAATGATTTTCACTATATTTTATAACGGGGCCCCTGCTTGGCATAATAATGTATTTCGGCAGAAGTTTTAATTGGTTAACAATATTATCATGTAATTTATTAATGTTGCCATTAAAAACTTAAATTTAATGTTAAATGAGTTTACATGATTAAATTAATTGGACCAGCCAGTGTTACTGAAACTGAAAATTAATTGTATTCTTTGCTACTGTAAAAACAGTTCTAATATAAATATCGGCACCAAACTTTTATTTCATTTTGAAGTAGTCGAAATAAGCTTCAAGGAAAAAATATTGTTGCCAATATCTATTTTATAATTACTTGTGCACTGAAACAAAGAAGGCCATCAACTTTACGTATTTGACGCTGACTGATCCATTTAGTTTATTCATTTAACGTCTCTAAACTTAATTCAAATTTTTGACTCTTATAAAGTTTAGATTAAATTTGAAGTTTTTCTGCGCGTGATATCTGTAATAAAGGATGCTCAAACAGTAAGAACTCAATTTTTAAAAAAAACAGACTTGAGCGGTTTAGCCAGGCAGCCATAGAATAAAAAAAAGTAAGGAATAATAATAAACTTACCGATATTATTGTATAAGAGTGTTTATGAGGAACCTCGATTGGTTTTGTTAATCCGTATTTTGTCTATATAAAAAGCAGCTTAAAGAGCCTGTGCCTCCGAAATGCTTCTTTCTGTGCGAGTTCAATAAAGACGCTGCATTATATAGGAGGTAAGATGAAGGTTATGGGAGAACCATATGGAGTATAGGAGTTTAGGACGCTTAGCACCATGGACACTATACTTAGTATAGTCTCCATGCTTAGCACCATAAGAAATCGAAAAATCGTCACCCCCAAAGTCGCCACAGTTTTTACTTTCACCGCTCAGGGTCGCTTGTGTCTAGCCTTGTATAGGTAAAATTGCAGTGGTCAAAATTTTCGCGCGTGACCGATGTTTATCAAAACTTAATAACTTACCGTACTGTTAAAAATAAATGTCAATGTTCATAAATTTCGGTACCTATTGTGTAAGTACTGCTTTTTTCCATATATAGCTTTGCATCAAAATTTGATTATTAGTAGCCGTGAATCAAATGAAACAATATAAAACGTGTATCCATAAATAATATTACTTATATAGCAATTGAAGGGCTCGATGCAATAAGGGGCTTAGCGCTCGGATCGGCTCAATGATCAGTCACCGATTGATAAATTAACAATGGAAAGAAAATAATTTTTTTTAAATATCATCGTATTCCTAAGTAAAAATGAAGGTTAG
>JAWWMK010000576.1:0-37370 GCA_035047105.1 Galeopsomyia nigrocyanea
AGCGCGTGCCTCTAATATGAAAATTCGGACAAACGGTGCCGAATTATGGCAGTTTTTTTGTGGAATTGCTCATATATTTGATTTAGTCGCGCGTCTCACAGCATTAAAAAATTAAAAAATTAAAAAAAAATTAATTAATCTCGCATGAATGTCATCAGTTGATCAAAAAGTTCTATAACTCGCTTGTAAATTTAATTTAAAACTAACTCCATGTGCGTTTAAAAATAACAAAAAAGCCGGTTTGTCACGACTTTCTAACGTATACGAGAAAAACAGTATGGGTGAGAGTAGCTCTATACATCTTACGATCCTTTTCACATCGAAAATAATAATACTTCCAACTATTTGATTCCGAAATTGAATTTCCTGCATATCCTTCATTCTGTTGATCTTTTGTTACGTAAAAAAAATATACTCGATACTTAGTTCGCCAAGAAGAGTAAATAGTTTCCGGACTCCTGTTAAATGTATTTGAGTTATGGAAAATTTATCGGAGTATACGCGCGGATAATTTATCGTTGGAAAGATATATATACATAAGGCAAAGTGAAGATTGTCTAGTCATCAAACGGAGAGACAAGCATAGTTGTTTTAGCCGTGTCACGTTTGTCAAAAAAGATTGCAGCCAAAGTAACAGTTTGGATGTAACTCTCCTATAACAGACATTTCTCGGTCAGCGACTCCGCAATTCATCTCGGCTCGGCAGCAGCAGCAGCAGCAACAGCAGTAGTAGCAGTGGCTCGTTAGGTTTTAACGAATTTCCGCAATGCTCCTCGACGGAAAACGCTGCTGGACGTTTTTCTCTAACATTGTACGAACTGCATGCATGCGCGAGTTCGCCTCGCTCGGCAAAGGCAAAAAAAAAAAAAATCAACAACGAGCGCGTTATACCTAGCAAAAACGAAAGTAAGTACATGCACACACAGAGAGGCGAAGGCGCGCTACACGGTGCAGTGTATAAACCGTATAACTATGCGATCAGTATGGAAGCGGTGCCAGCGTGCCGGGAAGCGAAGCGTGAAGGCCACGAAAGTGGATCGTTGATCCTTCCTTCCTTCCTTCCTCATCCGGAGAAATGCCTCTCTTTTCCATTTCCACGATTTGGCCGTCGATGCCTATCAGCTCGCGCTCGCCTGTACTATATATACATACTGCACGTTACAGCAAGGTGAAATCGTTCATTAACCCTCATTTTCTTTTGTTTCAAATAAACAGTTTTATTGCTCGATCACTTCGGTTACATATATCGATTTTGCAGATATGACGGAGATAATTCGCAGCATCATGCTTTATTGCCGGAGTTTCACTTTTACATGCGCATTTTTCAGCTCACCATTTCTTTTTCTTTCTTTTTTTCCTTTTCATCCGATTGCATTACAAAGAGCGCGCGCATTTCTTTTACAGCCGAAATAGTGTTTCGTCATTACGACAGTCGTTTCGGGATACATAAAGCTATAACAGAAGCCATGGCAGGTAGATTATACGATCGCATACTAAAGATGTTTTATAATTAGAAAAACTCAGTTTCGCTTGTAATTTTTAAGGAGATTTCTTGACGCGCGAGCAACAAACGATCTTTTGATGATTTGTTTCTTTTTTTTTAATTCTATTCGAAATTATTTCTACTCAGAAATTTTAATTTTTTTCTTTCTATGTCATTACTACGTACTCTAGATACTTCTAATATCGTGTTCTAAATAAATATAAACGAAAGAAGAATCGTATAAAAAATTTCTTTTGATCATACTAAAACATGGAAACCGATTTTTCATTTACGTACTGTACTCCGTTTTCGCCGTTTGATTACTTATAATTACAATTTGTTCATTACACTGTCACATGATAATTTTATTCTTCCTTTTGCTGCTGCTCTTCGGAACGTTCGAACGAATCGAGGAACGAATCTTTCGGTTCATCTCGCTCTTTTCGCTCCTTGCCCTTTTGCTCTTCGGCCTCGTCGTTCTTCATGTAATAGACTTTTGTGCGGTACTTGTACGGAGTTTTCGCGTCTTCCTTGAAAGGTTTCGGTATGAACATACTTTTGGGCTTGTAAACAATTTTGTTGGCGATCACGTGGTAGGGAATTTGAGCCTGAAGATTCAGCAGCTCGTGAATCTCTTTCGGCATATTATCGTTCTGTCGTTGAGGTTGAGATTGTTGTCGCTGTTGTTTTTCCTGGGAAGATTCTTGCTCTTCGGCGGAGAATTCGTCTCGCTGTTGCGGTACATTTCCGTATTGAGGAGTTGCAGTAGTAGCGAAAGCCGGCTGATCATCTGCGTACTGCGAAAGTTCCACCTTAGGTTTGTCGATCGAGAACTTGCTTTTGAATTCGGAGAATTGCTCAAAGGAAGACGGCGCATCGTCATGTTGTCCCAGAGATGTAGCCTGGGCAGGGAATACTTCTTGTTCGGAAGAAGAAACTTGCTGTTTGGCTTCTTCTAGTTGACGATTAGGTCGGTAGATGAACACCGCGGGGTCGATGTAAGGTCCCTGTGGCTCGTGCATTTCAAGGATCAACTGCTTGATGTGGCTCGGTATCATAGAATATGGCTTGTATTGGACCTAAAAGTTGTATTCGTATCATTGAAAAAAAACTATCTGCACTTTGCGCAAATACATTTACAAATAAGTCATTTGAGTCACTCTCTCAGTTCTGAGAAAATCTCTGCGTTCTCGAGTAAACGATAATTATCTAATGCTATGATTATGCAATTTACGAGAATGCTCACACCTGTGCGTGAAAGATAGCATTAAGGATACCATAAAAGTGAAATTAGCCAAGCGTTAATTTTACTTATTAATCATAACACAGGATCATAGACATCCATATAAAAAATTTTCCACTAAAATACTTCGTATGAAATTAATACGCGTATTCAACTAGAAATTATGGTAGTTTCAATGACAAGTTTTAAAAAGCTTTTGTCAAATAATTCTAATATAAAACTAATGCATTTCTGACCTGCACTTGATGAACAGGCTGCACAGGTTTTTCCGGTGCAGCAGTAGGAGCAGCAGCATTAGCAACGGGTCTAATCAGTTCTCCTTGATAAGGTCTGAAACTAGGCTGAGCAGTTCCGCTTTCGGCTCTTTCATTTCGCTGAGCATCTTCTAAATGGGACCTCCATTGGGAATACGGCGAGTAGAGCTTCCAGCTGACTTTCAAACCTTTATTGCAGTTCCGTAAAGCATGAATTCTTAATCAGTGCGGACTTTATTAATCGCGGAAGTGTGCGCAAATGAGCACATTAAACTTCATTATTACGTTTCAAAATGGATAGAAAGGCAGATTTGTTTAGATAAGGTAGAAAGTTTATACATCAATTTGAAAGTCCTATATGCATTGTTTTTAATTGCTTTTAATTAGATTACACTTTATTCAATTAAATTACAATGGATGGAGCAATGTTTGCTATTGTCGCGCTTTTTATGTAATCAATGCGTTTCCGTAATTAAGATAATAATCGACTGCTGATTGTGCGAGATGATATTTTATCGTTTGATGACAAACATTAATTAAAGAGAAACGACTAATTAAAATTTACCATCGGGATCGCTGTACTGAATGTGTCCTTGCGGCGCACGGGCTGGACGTGGTTGCGCACTTTCCTTTTTTTCAGCCAAACAGATGGAGATCAAAAGCACAACAAGTAACTGCAATTATAAAATTTTTGAATAAATATCTGAATTGTATAAATATTTGATAAATATTAACGTTTACGTAAAAATGTAGGTAATCCATGAACTCTGTTCTGTGTCTATTGAATACTGTTAAATTTTCTAAACGATTCATTGAGAAAATAGAAAAAAAAAGACAACGACGTCATCGTTATTTATATAATCTAATTGGAATGCATACCGGTTTGTCAAGGATTCCTAGAATAATTACCATTGCAAGTAATTGAATGGAAAAGAGCGCCCGAATGAATTAATTCGTATAAAAAATGCAACTTTAAATGATACTTTAAAATGCGTAAACTCCAAGTTTTGAATAAATTGTTGTTAGTAACTTTTCTAAAGTTAATGTGGCTGAATAAAATGATTTTTCAAGAAGATAACTTACAATAAAATGACAAAAGGTAACAAGCACCAAAACGAATAAAATTATATAAAGTATGAAAATTATATTTTTACAATAATTGCAATGCTACTTTAATTATTAAATAAATATATATCGCTTCATGAAATTTAATTAAAAAATTTTTTTGTAAATATGGTGATTATATACCAACATATTTACATAGTGTAAACATGAAAATTATAAACACGCAGTAACTCAGGTGGAAAAAAGCACGTGCCCCCTTGAAAAAAGTACGTGCCTCAATATTTTGTTTTACATAATTGATGCATAATCATAACTTTTCAATATTACTAATATCTAAATTTCTTGTTAATTGCATTTTTTTTCAATTGAGAAACAGTATGTATAATTTGATATTACGGTTTTCTGAAAAACTGCAGTAGACATATTTCCATTGCCTTAAAATATGATTTGTTAATTTGAAAGCTCTAAGGTATTAGATGATTTAAAATGTGACCGGAAAATATGCGGACTGGTTAACAAAATTTGTATGAAAACCTTTGAGAAGTTACAAATTTTGGTGTTTGCGAAGAAGGAAAATCGAAGAAAACCAAACAGAATCACACTCACAATGGACTTCATGTCGATAATCGATTTTTGACAAAAAGTTAAGTACAACTTCCGTCGACCGGTATCCTATCTTCTGTAAGGGCTCGGTAGTAAGCTTTTCCGTATAGGGTTGTTGTCAGCGCGAGTCACGTTTGAAGAAATCTGTCGGTCGGGCAAGCGCGGACTTTTCTATATAGGCTGCAGCGGCCGCGTAATTGGGGCCTCGGTTGCGCTCTCCCAGTAGCCACTTTTTAAAGTCTTTCGCCTCTGGTACAACGGCGCAGAGCTAAAGGCGCGCGTCTCTATTCCAACAAGCCTCCGGGGTATTATCAGCCTAGGAGGGAGGCGGCGCATACCTCTCGGAATCGTATGGTGGCGCAACGACGCGCGAGAAAGATCTCTCTGTTAGGAAAATCCCAGGAAGTTGCTGTGAGCGCTCGCAGAGACAGAGCTGCCGCAAGCCGAAGGACAAAGCGACAATAGTATAAGAAAAAAAAATACTTATCTTTTTTTAGCTTGTTTTACAAGCTAACGTTTCAAATTTAATAGCCGATTACTTTTTGTTTTTCTAAGTTATAATTGACGCAAAACGTGTCGACTAAGAACGATCACAATTAATCGCCTCTTTCCTTCATTTATTTGCAACTGTTTCAGCTGTTTTTTGACATCATTGTGTATAAGACGCCAAAAAATATTAATAAATTTTGGTGCATTAAAAATGATTCAATCGAAATTAAGAAAGTGTTTACTTTTTTATTCCAAACGAGCAAACGAATTTTGGATAAAAAATATTTTTTGTTTAAAAATAAATTTCATTATGTCCACACTCATTTCACTCAAGAAAAACCACTTCACTTGATATAGCGTTGATAAAACAATTTCTTTAACTTTGTATTTCAAAATATAAATCAATTTGCGTTTTATATCAAGAGACTAAACTCAAAAAATAGATAACGAAAAAGAAGAAAATTCAAAGGAAATCACATGTTTCTCCCTTATATCTTTCGTCATGTGTAAATAATTTTAGTTTAGTGAGCAAAGTTTAAGATAATTTGTACTCATTTTTTTCTCAATCAACTATTAAATAATTATGACCCTTCTTCGCGTAATACCACAAGTAAAAATATTAATATATGTTACTCCTACTATTTTATTAAGCATGGAATTGAGAAAATGGTTATTACTTTCATAATATCAGATATCAATCGTGCGAAACGTGATAATTATTAACTTAGTTTAAAATCATCCTTTTTCACAGACAAAGTAGGAAATCCACTTCTGTATGAAAAAGCTAACATCTAATAAAAAAAGAGAACGTTTGAATATCGCATAATTTTTCTAGGTAAAAAATGAGTTGGCTCCAAAATCTGCATAGACTTCGCCTCATGAGAATCTCTACATGGAATATGAATGGTTGTAAATAGGTTTTTATAGCAAAAGCTTGTTGTGTTACGGCTCCTTTTGTTATTTATAGGTACTATTAAAGTGCAGTTGATTTTTTTGCTAATTACTGATTGAGTGCGCGCTTAATATGACGTAGCTTTGTGCAGCTCAACTATATATTATGATAGTATGAGCGTGTGCGCTGTTGCTGTTTATTACGAAAAAAAATCTATGAGCTATTATCTAACAGACCCTGCAATTTTACCGATGTGAAGTAAGAATATTTATCCCCAAAATTATGAAATTCATCAAAGCGAAAAGTTACAATACAAAACGTTCCTACGAATTTTCTTTTATTTTTATTCGACATGGTACACGGAACCTTTTATAAAACATCGATTAAAAATTTTGAAGAATTAGGAGGAGCAATTTTATTGTTATTGTGCACTTTCATAAATTTCATAACTTTGGGTATAAATAGCTTTACTTCAGATCGTTAATACCGTATCGGTTAGATAATAGCTCAAAAACTTATAGTTAATGCTTTTTCTATGAATCAATCGAAAAAACATCATGAACTCGTTTTCCAAATTGTCTAATTAAAATCATTTAAAAAAAAACTCGTACATTTTTTTAACAAAGTGTTGCAAGTAGTATTTAGTTTTTTGTTACTCCAGCTGCTACTTTTTAACAACCATTGTCACCTTTTCACGTTTGGATTTACGCATTTTTCAACTTGAGAAATTTCAAAATCTTGCGTTTTCACATCTATCTACATGTCACAGATGTAAAAGATTTTTCAACACATTCCAAATAAATTATAAAATTAACCAGCATAATTGAGGCCAAAAGTTAGTAAAAATCGTTCTACGAAGTCATTTTTTTCTGCATAGAAATTCCATTCGAAAAAATAGATATATTAGACTCCATGTGAAACGTTAGATATTTCTGTTGTGATCTTATTAAAGATTAGAGGACAATTAGAGCAGCGGTATGGCGAAAAGGCGTCATAAATGATTCTATGATTAGTAATAAAGCATAATTACCCGCTATTTTTTATCCTTTGTCACAAAAAGATAAATTAAGGACGGTTTTCCAAATTGCTCAGCATTCAGGTGGTGTGTTGAGAAATGTCCGTAAAAATGTGAAAAAATTGTTTCAAGCAATGCGAATAAACTTGAAAACGACATTGCGAAATCTCGCACTTGCAAAATCTATGTTAATAATTTATGCATGAAAATTAAAAAGACATGTAAACAAGATTTTTTCATTAATCTTTGACTATTTAACGAAAGAGAAGGTTCTATATTTAACCTGAATTTTTCTTATGATATATGTGAAAAATTGCTAGAATTGTTAAGCCAATTTGAGAAGGGATGAACTCTTTTGGAGGATATATTAATATGGTCTCATTTAATCTTCGTGGATATTGAAGCCACTATTTATACACAAAAAACTGCCAAAGTATGAGTGCTAGGATTATGTGAAATGAAAGCATTATAGTCGATGACCTTTAGAGTATTGAATCGATTTTAACAAAGATTATTTTGATTAAAAAAATATAACTTTATGATCTGTTAGTTCTATTTGCAACTTTTAGTCGTTACTTAGCCATTGTGAATGAAAAAAAATCGATGAATACTTATAATATTTGTTTTTGTTGACAAAAAACAACTTATGTATCCATTCGTATATGTGGAAATCCACATAAAAATGCCACAATTTGAGAAAGTTGGGGAGAATTTTTGAAAAGGGTGCACGCTCTTGGGGATGCAATTTTCTCAATCTGCATTACGAACGGAACCTAAAAAAACCTCTGACCATTTCCGAACCGGCGTGTGAGAAACTTTTTTCGCGCATAGCAGCTCTAAAAATAATCGAAAAAAAAACTCGATTTTCCATGGTTTTTTTTAATTTCATAGAAAATGGAAAAATATAGCGTTAATCTGACTTCAGAATCGAAATCTACGACTCAAAATACATCGAAAACCATGTTTTATTTGTATGTCTACTCGAAATTCCGGTCCTTGTAGAGCTTTTTAAAAAATAAGAACGCATAAAAACTCCAAACTATGCAATTTTCACACTTTTCATTAAATTTTAGTGTTTTCAGAGCTCCACAGGGGTCGAAATTCAAAGTAGAAAAAAATTATATAGTTTTCGACGTATTTTGAGCCGTAGAATTCGGTTCTGAAGTCAGATTAACGCTATCGTTTTTCGTTTCTTATGAAATTTGAAAAAAAAACCATAAGAAAGAAACCACAAAATCGCAGATTTTCACTTTTTATCGATGTCAGAGTTTGCACGTGATTTTGACACTGTTACGCGCAAAAAAAGGGAGTGTCACATTTAAGAAGGAGATGGGCAAGAGCATTATGATTCTTTTGATACCTCGTAGAACAGCGTGCACCAAAAATTGAGAGAGTGCACCCAGTTTGAATATTTGAAAATACTTTCTCGAATTACGGCATTTTGTTTGTGGATTTGCACATATGTATTCAGCGCAAGAAAATACGTGAAACGGTAAAATAAGTACCCCGTAACTACTCTAGCAGTTTGGCAAAACCTAAACTAGAAATGCTTTCATTTAATTTTTCATCAAACGCATTACATACATTATTTCATATTTATTACTGCTCAGTTTCCTTTTAAAGTGTCATATTATAGTAGTTTTCTTTTTAATCTGCTTCAATCTGAGGGATATAATCGTATACATAAATGCTATCCAGTAATTGAAGAGATACATATATGAAGATTTGATGTTGTAGTGAAAGTTTTATAACGTTATCATTTTTACGAAATCGTTCAACAATAGACAATCTTCCTGAAACTTTCCTTTGCTGCACTTTTTTCAAATCAAAAATATTTTACAAGAATGTGACGTCATGCGTAACGCACGTCTTACGCCCTCTTTTGGAAATCCTTTGAAGCTGTGATCCTTCCTCCTGTGGTAGCGGTAATATTTGTGTTGCTATTGTACTAACCGTCGGTATAATTCATTCTCGAGTGTAATTTAAATAATTTCGATAATCGATCAAATGATATTTGCTTTAAATTTCTAATTATATTTTATATTTTTTAATAAAAATAATCCTTTCCAAATGAGTTAAATAATATCGGCTGAAAATCAAATTTTTTAAATATAAGATTATAATAAGTTTGCTTATACCATCATTAATTGATTTTTTAACAAATTAAGATTCAGTAAGTTTCACTAGCACTTACTGTCATTAATAACATTAATATTTTTATCCAAACTCTACCTTATTTAGTTTTAAATTTATAATATCTTTTTCAGCGATTGAATTTATACACAGAATAAAATGGTTATTACTTATAAAACGGAGTGCATTATCCTGTAACTTAGTATCAGGAACTGAGAACATTATATCTTTATTTGAAGATTGAAATTTTGGAATTTTATAATCTCAAAGCAAATGAATACTTAAATTTACATGAAAAGGGATCTCGCATAAGAAGACAATAAGACAATCGATTGCAACAGACAAAAAAAACGTGGACCGCGCAACCTAAATGGAAACACTCATGGTAAGGAGCCAATATATCGCGGATCTTTTTCTCATGGGACAGCTGGACGAAAATCTCCGAGACATTTTCCCATTCACAGAGTTTGCATCTCATGCATAAGAAATTCCCCTTTGAAATGCCGCTAAGTATAACAATGAGGTATTCGAGCAGCTCGAGTGTCAACGTTAAGAGAGCAATTGTATGAGGAAGTGAAAAAGACCTGACCGAGCGCGAAAGGAGGCTCTCCTTATAAAGGTGAGCTGCATTCTCGAGCAATCCTCACCTTGAGGAACTTATTCGGTTTTCGGGAACGTTCATTGAAGACTCATCTCTTTGTTTTGATACTCGAGTCTGGTAAAATGCGAATGTACCCTTCAGAAAAAGAAGCAAATAGCCAATACAAGCAGGATGTGAGAAATACACAAAGCTTTAAAAAAATTTAACTTATTTGTCATGGAATTTTTCGTTTGATTTTCAAGGCAGTTTATGGTTTCATCTCGAGTGTGACCTTGAGTGTCTACGGCCAATTTCTATAAAAAACCTGTTTCGCGCAGTTGAAAGTGGGCCAAAAAGTTACCTTTTTATATATACGTAACATATAATGCAAATTAGATTCGCCGCACTTGTTTCTTTTTTTTAAACTTGCCGAAGTGAAATTTTTAAAGGTACATTCCGCGTGTTGTATGTAAACAAAGAGCAATTTTTTCCAAAGTACCTTATTATTGATAATATTAACTTTATAAAATATATGTTTAATTATTATTACAAAATTACACATCAATGCTAGTTTTTTGTTTGAAAATATATTTCAAGTGACATTCGAATTATTTGAAAATTGCTTCAATTGTTATCAAAGATTGGCCAGCAATTTCCCATGCACATACATAGACAACGAAATCAGTGAACCCAGGACGATTACGCGATAATAGATGAAATGCCAAATCTGCAGCACGTATACGGTGTTCGACAAAAAGATTCCGCAAAAAGTGGGCACTCCCTCGATTCTTCGGCGCTCCGTATAAGAGCAACGAGCACAGAGGAAATAAATAAGCTTCGTGGCATTATTCTCACGCAATTGCTGGTCTACAGACGAAAATCGACGTCTAATTGCATTATAGTATTCCAGAAATTGCGAATTGTGAAAAAAAATCGTTTGGTCGTCTATCTCTGTGGCGACGTTAACGTGCACACACACACACATATGACTCTATATATTTATGGGCTCGCGGGCACTGCCACAGGGCGTGGTATATAAGTAAGCGTTTGTATTATCTATCTGCATGTATATGAATGGCAAAGAGTTGTTGGCTGCTCTTTCTCTATCGACGATGCAGCAATAAAGCCCCTTGATCTCGTCGGCGCGCGGAGGCTGCAGCAGCCTTAGACTTGTGTACTCGCGGAGTTGCAGAGCGGTGGGCATGAACCTTCGCAACCTCGTACTATAAAACGCCCCTCTCGAGCTCGCGCCAGTGCACTGTTTCTTTCATCCACTCGTGCGGCCTCTTCGTTTTGCGCGATGAGTGCTTTCCTCGTAAGTGTCTTATTATCTCTATTAATTTGTCGCTCGTACACGTGCTACTGGATTATTTCTTTATTAGTAATGTAATATCATCTCTCGGATTGAATATCAGTGAATTGAGCATTATGTAATCGAGAATTGACTAAACCAGCCATGAAAACTGTGACATCTATATCTTCTGAAGAGATTATTTGTGTTCGAATATCCTCGTACAAAACTTAGCATCGATTATAATTTAATTTTTTTTAACTGTGCCAACAAGTATTAGATTTTAAATTAAGATTGTTACCGATCTTATTAGATTTTGTTCGTTTAATAGAGCATAATTATTCCCAAATAATCGAATTTTTATTTTTATTTGTAAAATACTAGAAAATTGGCTCTTCTACTGTTGAAAAATCGGTATAATATCGTAGATATTAAAAGGAAACAAGTTGAATAATTATAACATAATTAATTAAACTCTATCGATTTTGAAAGCTCTCATCATAACAATAATATTTTGCTATTTCTTTTTCGCATTTTCAAATGAACTGGTATATACATTTATCAAAGACTAATTTGTAATGTTTTATATTATAAAAATGATTTGTTTTTCAAATATATACTAAAAATAATTTTACCCAAAACCTGGTGATGCTTATTATTATTTTGTTACATTTTTTTAATTTTAATTCATCACGGAAATGATTTTATTCAAACGGAATTTGCATACATGATTCATGAATGGATTTAATGTTCATTCAAAAATTTTTTTCGAATACAGCATTTCAATCCGACCGCAAAATTTTTTATTCATCAATGCTTACTTGATTTTCTTACGACGTTAACATTTACAAAACAACGATCTTTCCTTATTCATTCCGGTAAGCTTTTGTAAGTTTTATTTTGTTCTGCGTGTGGGTTTTTTTGTTATGCGGGTATTACGCAGCATACGTAGATTTTTATTCCATTGATTGAAGACGAAGGACAAAGCTTTTCGACCTGTTATTATCGAATGCGGATGTAATAAGTTACACCAAGTTGCATGCCTCACAGCAAAACGTATACAAAAAACAAATCGCAAATATTTTGGATTCCAACAAAGAGATTTGCATAATTTTTTTTTCTTATATAAATAACGACATGTTCTTTCCACTTTTATATAACACAATATTAAAATGTGCTTGCAGATAATACTTTCCTGCTTAATAGCAGTGGCAAAATGTCAGATAGTAGATTCGCAGAACGCGGCAATCCTGAGGGACATGCGTTACCTGCAAGGTGACGGGACATTCGGGGCATCGTACTCTCAGGAGGACGGAGTCGAATTCAAAGAGGAAAGTGACGAGTACGGCAATCGCCGTGGCTCCTACTCCTACGTCGATCCCACGGGACAAAGGCGTACCGTCCATTACACTGCAGGCGTCAACGGCTTTCGGGTATGCATGTGCATTGCGCATTTTTTTCTTTTTTGTCTTCGTCATTTTTGTCACGCGTCGCGTGGGAAACTAATACGTCGATCCAAGGTGTCAATTCACTATCTCTCGCACATATATACGACTTGTCGTTGTAATGAGGGGAGTCGCTTTTGTATGGAAATAACGCTTCGAAGTTCAGCAATCTTTTTCGCGTTGCATTCACGAGTTGCGTCACTTGGAAAATATGCGCTGATTCGATGGCTGCATATTCTTATACTTACTCTATAATTTTGTTTTGTTTTAACTCTTCGTTTTTTTTGTGTGCTAAATTACGTTTTCAAAAGAACAGACAATCTGTCAATAAATATATTCAGTCACACAACGTAGTACACATTCGGGATTATCATACGTGTTTTCTTCAAGTTATTTTTATGGAATATCAATATATTTCAAGTTGGCAGGTGGAAATATTGCTAGGAGTAAACCGTCTCGTGTGATTATGCAACACGAGATTTCTGAGTTCAAATAACAATTGGAAAGTTATGTAATGAATTCTCATGATATTACATTTGCATAATTCCTCAAATGTGATAAGCCAGCAATGGTAAAAAAATACTCGATTTACTCCAATAAAATCAAGATTCAAAAAAGCATAAAACATTAGAAGGCGCAGCATCGAGAATGCCTGTTATCCCTTATTTATTTCGTGAAACATTTATCAATTTCCATTCTCGCGAACAATATAAATAAAGCTATCTAACAATTGCAAATATTTTTCAAAAAACATTACATTGTTTAATTAGCCATATAAGAAATAATTCAATGTCATTCAAATATTAATCAACAATAAAAGTACGTTTCATTCTGGATATTACGATTTTAAACTTTGCCTTTCTATTAACGAACGATGTATAGGCAAGCGGTGACCATATACCGGCACAGCCTCCGCCCACGCCACCGAAGCCGGAGTACGTACCACTGGCACAATACAATCCACCTGACTACAAGCCGCCTCAGCCGCCCCCAAGGCCCCCGCGTTACCAGTTAGTTCGCCAGCCTTACAGCAGATATCAGTACGAGACGCAAGAACCTTCGTACGAGCCTCAGCCTCAACCCACTACACCATCAAGTTTTCATGCCGTACCGATTCACGTAACCGCTAGGGCACAGCCGGCACCACGTCCTCGTAGACCACCACCGCCACCCCCTCAGCCTGAAATTGTAAGTTTTACTTTTTGAATTTTTTGAGAGTATTTTTGCTTTGATCGGTACGATTATTTACCACGCAGTCACTTTGTGACCTAAATACGGATGATTAAAAAAAATTTTTTTTTATGATATCTTATATTTATTTTCTTTTAAAGTAAAAAATCTGAAATATTATTAAAAAGGATAGACATTAATTCGCCACGAAATATATTGAGACATTTGAAACATAGATAACAATCACCGAAAGATAGCAGTGATATTTTAATGGGCGAATTTAATTTGGAGATTTCATGAAAAAAACTACGTATTCATAGTTCTTTATACAGTAGATCAAAGTTTGCTAATCGCGTGAATTGTGAATTGTTTCTGAATATAATTCAACAAAAATATAAAAAAGAAATAAATAAATATAGTTTTTTTTCTAATTCACTTTTGATTTTCAATTTCCCCCCTTTCGATCAAAGCAAAAAATACTCTCTTTCGTAAAGCCTAAATACTTGTGATTAACATTGCCCACAATACCGACACTCGATTTCACAAGAAAGAAAAGCTTTAGCAAGCTTTAAATATTCGAACACGCTCGAACACACTCTAATATCCCAACCTCAGAAGCGAAATGGCCACAAGACGTCAACGCTTAAAAAAAAGTTACAGTACCAGGCAACCTACCCAGACTACCCAACGCGCTACGAGCCGAGGTACGAGCAACCTGCACCGATAGGACCAGTTGTACCGCAGTACCATCGTGAAATTTTGCCGGCGCAACCTCGACCAACTCCGCCTTACTACTACAACGAACTCACGACCCCGCCACCCCGAAGATTTTACCCGCCGGGTAAGCTGGATTTCAACAGGACACCCGATGGTTTCTCCTACACCTTCAGCAAGAGTTGAAAACTGTCGATCAGCCGGTGAAGGGGATTGTATACTTTTAATGACGATTAATGCTCCGGAGTGGAGGATCTTCGCTCGTCTGCCTGTCTGTGTTTTCTCTTTTTTTCTCTCTACTCTTTATTTACGGTGTACTCTTTTCTCTCTTTTACATGCCGAGTCTGCTCTCTCTCTCTTTCTCTCTCTCTCTCTCTCGCTCTCTCTAATGGGAGATGATATCTTTATAAATCACTCACGATAATTGATACTTTAGCGAGTGAATATTATGCGCTTGCACGACTTATTTCTTACTTACTTCAAAACTCGATAATCACCGGACGAATTTCGTGACTGTGATACAACAGAATCCTCCTGAAACTTTCTACAAATTTTGGAATCCGTACGTAAATACATCTTGATATACTTAATGCAAACTTATCATTAAAGTTTAATATTTTTTGAAACTACTTTTTTCTTACATAATATTTAGTAATAGTATCTAATATATTATTACAAATAAGACTATCCTACGACAAGCTTGTCCGCCACTATATGTAAAGTATTTTTTTGACAGGTTTTAAAATGAATAAAGTGTCGTGAATCGAAAAGTGGATAATCATGCTAATTTGAAAAAAATCTTTACCGAGAAATCAGTATACGTATCATACCCCAACCCCTTGAAAATTCTTAATTGGTTTTCGAGCGGCGACCTTGTAACTTTTACACTGCCGCATCAAAGGAAGAGGCTCGCATGCATCTTATATAGAAGATCGAAGTTAACGATAACTCGTACGAAAAACTCGCGGGTGGCCTCTATAAATTTACCTTATACATCGAGAGTGACTTTCAAAGTGCCTCGTTACGAGCTTTAACTTATGATCACTTTCATTTCGTTTAGATGTGTGTATACCTACCATGTACTGTAATCGATTGATCTTTCCTTATTTTATTGGCTCTAAACATACCGATAATTTTGCTTGAAAAAGTTGTTATATGAGGTAAAATTATGTAAAACATTGCACCTGGCGTAGTGAAAATATAGCCAAGCATATGTAGGTTTTTACATAATTGGCTCGCGCATGGGGAACTTGCATGTAAAACAAAGTCGACGATGACGCAAAGGATCACGTTTAGCACGCGAGAGATGTTTCAGTCGACCCAAAAAAAAAGTTGGGAACATCTGCTCCTTATAAAGTTCACATTCGCTCTCTTTCTCTCTCCTCTCCTTTCCAATGACTCGATTCACTTTCATCTGCTAACCTTTGATTCACCTCGTATATAGTCGTGTGGCGCAACATACATAGCAGAGAGTCGCTCTCAAAGTGCAATCACGCCCTCGACTCTCTGTACTGTTATTTTTTTCTTTACTCTCTTCATTCTTCTCTCTCTCTCTCTCTCTCTCTCTCTCTCTCTCGCTCTCGGATCGCGTGGGAAAGTCGCGCGTTACTTAAAAATTGCCTTATTTCGATCGATCATCTCCATAACTCCTTAATTGGCCGTGGTGCAGAAAAAACAACTTGCTCATCCAGCTCCTTGGGTGTGTTGTGCAATTCTCGGGTCTATATTCAAATTTACAAGATATGTTATTTTGAGCGCACGCGAAGGATTGCATTGCTCTTGTAATACCTGCTTGTGCTGAAATTCACACCTGTACGTGTTTGCCGGTCAGGCGTGCATACCTAAACGACGTGTAACGCGAGTAAACTGAAATATTTCTTCTTCTAAGTAATAAATTTGTAAGTAGTATTTTATGACTATGATTATGCATAATTTTCAGTTGCTAATTGAACGATTAGTCACTCTCTAATATCACTTCGCTTTCGTATTATGACACTGCATCACGATCAACAGTACGTTACATCTTCATTGCTAAAATTAATTGTTGCGAATCAACAGTAGCTAATTTTGAAATATTGCCATTATTAAAAAGAAACCCTTTCCATTGTTTTTATTTTTTCGAAAAATAGTTATTACGTAAATTATTGTTTTTACATAATCCAAATGATAGTAGACCAACAACGGAATCTTGGACCTCAGTCTGCATCACATATTCGGTAAATTCCTGATCTCCGATAACCAGACAAAACGTTGAATTCCCATGATGAATATCTTTCGCCGGTGGCAGAGCTCAGTTTTATAGGTACTCTATCGTCCAAGTGCAGTATATACTGTAATGGGAATATAACGAGACAGTCAGTTACACGATGACAGTGAAAGTTGTACAGTATCTCGCGATCATTCGAAATTTATAATTCTTGCGTTATTTTACATCGGCCGCATGATAAAGAAGCGGCATGTCTGAGATTCTTGTTTTTGTTGGAGATTCAAACTGGCTTACTTTTAGCCGCACCCTCGAAATCCGCGTGCACTGCATACCGCAATAATCTACTTGCGTGGGATCATCTGTTTTTTTTTTATTTACGTTACTGCCACTAATTTTGCGATATTTGTGAATGTACAGAAAGATAATTGCGTCTACTCGACATTGCAAGAATTCCATCATCGTCATTTATATTTGTGAGTATCGTACATATGTATTAATAGATATATCAAGACCTGATTTGACTTCTATACCCAAAGTTACATTTTTAAACTATGGACTGCTAACTGAGCATTGTATAAACATTGTCGGCGAGGGTTACGATTTTACGAAATAAGTGTTAATTTAAAAAAAATCATTATTATTTTAATCAGATTTATTTATAAAGATATAGTAGACGTATATCATAGTCGTGGTTATGGCAGTCGCTCATTGACTCAATTTAGAGCATCTCTCATTTAGCGGTTGGTAAGAAAGTAATACGCGTAAGTACAAGTTTGTTTCTACAGCAGTTCATAAAAGTATGGCAGTTATATGATAGTTAATTGTAAATGTCAAAAACATTAAATTTCCGTTGAGTTATCTGCAAATGAGTGCCTCCTTATTGTGCTTGAATTTCTTCACAAATGACAATTTCAAGTAAAAGGCACCGTAAAAACATACACGTTTTATCTCACGAGATTCGTATGTACACACATCATTTAGTCGATTGAATACAATTTTTCCATACAATTTTTTTTTGTAATATTTGTTGCACAAATGTTTCACGTATTTTTCACGAGTATGCTATTTTCCATGAAAACGAAACGTTAATGAATGGTAACATTCTTACATTTATACGCAAAAATTTAACTGATCATAAAAAAGTTATTGTGGAAATACTTATTGCGAGGAAGGAGGCACAATAATCGCTTACATAGAAGATGCAGTAAAAGTAACAAAGATTTTTCAAGCGACTACTTGTTACGAATGCGCTGATGCGAATGGAATTGATTGCTTGATGAATATTTTTTTTTTCAAAGCAATAATAACAATCCGAAAAAAGTGCCACTCTTCAGAAGTCTGAGTCTTTAGAATTTGAATTTTTATACAGAGTTGAAATATTTTCATCTAAAGTTGTTTTAAATATACTTCAAGATATTTTTGTTTAAGTCAAAAAGGTATTATTAATATGATTACAGGATATATCATATTTACAGTTTATATCGAAAATCAATAGTTAAACAGAACATAATTTTATTTTTGGATAAAACTATAATCATATATAAGCAGCAACTGATTTTAAATTTCGTTGTCCGCATAAAAACTCTTCAATCATTAATTTTCGCTAGTTAAACTATTATACGATGAAAACAATACTTCAAATAAAACGCTTCAAGATGCCTTACAGTGACTTGTAATTTGAGTCACAGTCAAAGCAGTAACGGAGTATTATAATTAAAATCACAATAAGTAAATGGGGCGTAAAATGTAAACAGTTTTTTCATTGTTTGCTGTTCTTCATAGAAATATACATATATATCTATATCTTGAAACAACGCTGTGTTTCTTTTTGATGAGATTATCATATTACTAACGAAAAAATTACTTATGTATAGTTCTAAGTATGGTACACATTAAAATAATTAGATTTATGCCTATTAAAAAAAATTCTATGCTACACTTTGCGAAGGAAAGACAGTTCATATGGAATCTAGCGATCGGATCAAAATAAAAAATATTTGCACCGGCAAAAAATAGCTATTACCAAAAACCATAACAGCTATTAGTTTCTAATGAGAAAAAAACGCTAATTGATGGCTACACAAAAAGCAAGACTCTTGATTGAAAAAAAAAATTTCAACAGTCCAAGTTATAACTTTCAGCTGAATCGACTTTCAGTGGTAAATAACTGAATGCCCTGCTCATCTACGGCAGAACTCGAATCGAGGGCACGTAGTTTGGCTGCCGACGAGCGCGGTTCTAGCTACATAAACCCGAAGGATCGACAAGACCACGAGCGATCAGTTCAGCAGTCGCAGGATCTTGATGTTTGTTCGATGCTGCAGCCGCGGCAGCAGCTAATGCTGCCTGTTGCTGCGATGCGTGAGGCTCAAAGTGCGAACGTACGTGAAGAAGAAATTCCGTTTTGTCGGTGAAGTCTGTGCGACACATCATACAGTGATGCCTTTCAGCTGGGTATGGTTGAGGTGGTGGCATCGAGCTTGGGAAGTAGGCTGCTGCGTGCTGAGGTGGGCCAGATGCTTCTAGATGTGACCTGTAAGATTGATAAGTGTTAAAGATGGTGGTTTTGTTCAATTTTGCACAAAATTTAACTGATTAGATAATACTGATTAGAGCTTCACATTATAAAACGGGAAAAAGCTGTACAAAGAAGGTATAAGTGCGTAACTTTTCATAGTAGAAATCGATATATAAGCGAAGCCACAAATTTTTCGATGTGTAAATGAAGACGTAAGTATTGCCTCATAACACAACTCAGTCAATGATATATATTTTGTGAGAACGAATATAAGCTCGGCAAATGTTACGTAGATTTCAAATAAAAATATTCATCGTCATTTTGGTAATAATAAGTTTGAATGATTGAATGAATTGAAATCTGTGTTACAGTATTCTTAAAAATTCACATCCTTTAAGTACCCAGTAGGAGTATAAAAAAATTTGCCTTTTAACAGAACATTTCAATCAAAACTAACAGTCAAATCTTGTAATTAATTATGAAACAAGACTTTTAGTCTACCTAGCGTGTTGAGACCATTCATCTCTGGTAGCTAGCACTCGACCACAAAGTTCGCAAGCCCAACTAACGGTTTCTTCTTTCGCTTTTTGAACAGTATCAGGACGAGACTGTTGCGGCTGTGATTGCTGCTGCTGTTGGGATGATTGCTGTGATGGCTGCTGCTGTTGTTGCTGCTGCTGCTGTTGCTGTTGCTCATTGTGCAAATTATTACTTGTCGTCGTCGACAGTGAGCCGGTCCCTGGACGATGTCGCAATTTGTTCATATGAATGACCAGTTTGTCTCTTCTCGCGAACGCTTTGCCTGAAAATCAGAAACTGTCGTCAGTCAAAATTTTCTAAAGTAATCTACGTAAACACTTTCAAATGAGAACTTATCGCGCTTACCACAAACTTCGCAGGAATACGGCTTTTCACCTGCAAAAGAAACGATGCACGATTCAACAACTTGTTCATCAAAGACAATCATACATTTGTACATTACAATACACGTACCTGTGTGAATACGCATGTGAATGACAAGTTTGTCTTTGCGCGCCAAGCCTTTGCCGCAAACCGTACAAGAGAACGCTTTCGACGTAGGTTCGCCAGTGTTGGTCGCTTTCGAGGCAGATCCCGGTCTGGCATTCGTGTTGCTGCCATTGCGAAGAGGTTGCTGATGGTTGATGGGTACCGAGGGTATTCGACTATTTACAAATTGAGGTTCCGTCGCCCCTGGAAAGGCTGGCATCACAGCACCCGTTCTCATGGCAGACGAATAATCCGGCGACCTGTGCCCAGAAACACCGTTAGAAAAATAAAATCGCACGTTACACTTGAAGTTCCCAATTCGCGAATTGAATGTTAACAAACCAGGTGCCAATGGAGCGCAACACGCGTACGCCATCGTCGTAACCAAGCCCGTCGTCGGGCAGCGTGAAAGTGGGATTTGGAGCTTGCGGTGTGGCGGAAGCGACGGGGCTCGTCAGTAGTCTCGCCTGGGCCGCCTGCTGTGCCATATGCTGCTGAACGGCCGCGTGAGCAACCGCGTGCGCTTCTACGTACGCCGAGCGCTGGTGATGTTGGCCGTTTGACATTTTGTCCTTCTCGTTAGGCTGAAATGACGATACAACGGTTAATTGTCATGGCGATCAGCGATTATTTCGAAGTGAATTGGGACCACGAAGAAAAAAAAATTGCACGCCGTAATCGCGCGGACAAATATTTACAAGCACTTATTTATATCAACGGATAAAATCGCGAAAATAAAAGAAAGAAAGAGAGAGAGAGAAAGACAAACTAGCTCGGGCCTACATCGGCGAGCGCGTAACGTACGACGACAAGTCGTGCGGCATCGCGCAACGATCTACGTTGGACCGCGCCACCGCGGGGCTGCTGCTGTTGCAGTAACGAGCGGACGAAACAAGCTCTTTCTCTCTCAGCGATCTCTCCTCTCCTCTACTCGTGAACTCGGATCTTTTCTCACGAACGAGAAACAAGCAAACAGAGAGAGAGAGAGAGAGAGAAAGAGAGAGAGAGAGAGAGAGAGAGAGAGAGAGAGAGAGAAAGAGAGAGAGAGAGACATGGAAGAGTATGGGAAGCTAAAACGAGCATCCAAAGTATTCGTACGCTGTTAAGTTCGCTGCAAGAGGAAGAAGACTGCAACCGAAATAGTGCATCGCGAAAGATGTTTAACGAATCATAATATATTCTGCAGGTTTCTTATGTATTGATGTTTAAATTCGACGTCATTAGTTTTATTTTATTTATTAATTTTTTTTTTCGAATGAGCTCGAGATTCGTGAATGCAAAATCTCATCCAATAGACAATCGATGCAGTGCAAAATGTTTTCTAAGACTGAAGGGCAAAAAAAAAAGCTGTTTGATAATTTTTTCCCTCCCTAATATAATTCCTGGCTTACGCGCCCCATAACAACCATACAAAGCATCGGTAGCCCAAAGTTGCAGCATCCGAGCAAACATATAAGCGTGTATACATAGCAGAAACGAAAAGAAAAAAAGAGCGAATGGAGTTGGAGCGAATGTGCGAATGTGTGTGTTGTATTATGTCGGGGAGCGACGTCGCCGAGTGAGAACGCGCGCGCAGCGCGCACACAGCGGAGACGAAGGTCGGCGAGAGAGGAGTATCGATCCTCCGGCAACGACCTTATGCACCGATATACGTCCTGCGCCGATACTATGCAGCCACCGCTCTCTCTCTCTCTCTCTCTCTCTCGCACCGGATCTTATCCCAAGCGCGCCGGGCCAACGACTCGACCTGTTTTATTCAAATTTCGCAGTTTTTTTCTTTTTAATTTGAATGTTTGATGGCTATTCTTGTATGCACTTTTGGGATTATTTGAGGAAATTATATTCAAGATTTTTGTTTGTTTATTTTTGATATATTGTCAAATGTCTTGTTTTGCTGTTGCAAAATTGAAAATCCTTTCTCTGTTTTTTTGTTAACAGCAATTATTTTTTACGAATTGGTATAAATCAATTTTATGGGCACTGATGTCAATTAAACCGTCATGCCAACTACTGATATGTTCGATTTAGAGCTAGTAGTATAAAAACAAAATAATAAACTGAATTATCATCACCTTTTCTGCGATAACATTATTGAATCAATTTAAGATGACTTAAGCTGTTGTCACTCTGGAGTCATCATAATTTTACATAGTTGAGAAGCCATAATATTGCATATTTGGAAATGTAGAAATTAAAGAGTAATTCTCTAGATTTTCTGAAAATCTTTAGATAGATAAATAAAAATGTTGCTCATCATAAGTACGCAGTTTGCAATTATTATATCTATCATAGCAGCAAGCAATTTTTTAAAGGAATTTAACTGCAACCTGCTTATTTTCTACTTCAATTTGAAATAAATACGCTGTAGTGTACGAATCGCAATAATTTGAACAAAAACAAAATCACTTTTCGTCGACCAACCTGCACATGCACAAGCAGTCATTCGAAACACACTCTGTAGAATGAAGCTTCACCAACAATTCCGACGAAGCACGTCACACCGTTAAAAAATAAACGAATACATTAAAAATCTAGAACTCCAAAAGTCCAAAGACTCGCGAGAGGCAAAAACACAACTACATACATCCGCGAGCTACAAAGTCAGCGACGTTTGCTTGCGCTAGCTCCCGGCGCAAAACTGACATATCTCGTGTACACTCGCACGGAAAGAGAGAAAGAGAGAGAGAGAGAGACGAAGAGATTCTCTCTCTCGGCGTGGTCCTGCGCGCTTGGTTCCCTCCCGTTCGTGTTTGTTCGTTCGTTCGTATGTCTGTCTGACTGCGCCCTTTTGCCCGGGTGCCGCGCCACCGTCGCCACTAGACTGCGGCAGGGAGGAGAGAGAGAGAGAGAGTGAGAGAAGTGCGCGGTGCGTCGCCCGGCTGACCTTGACACTGACATTGTCCAAACGTTACTTGCAGCCAGGAGTTACATCTTGCCAGCCAGCATCTTCTCTCCCATGTACTCCTCCCTAAATTATCTCTGACGCCTCGCGACCTTCTACTTTCCAAACTTCAGATCTCAGACGTGCACACATATGAGTTCGTTCAACTTCTTCACGAGCACGTGTCAAAACGTATCATAACAGGCGCTCAAAGGATCTGTAAGCCATATTCGGATATTGAGATTAATGAACTGCTTAATTGACAATTTGACAAGCCGTAAAAGACGTAAGAATATTGGTGACGGTCTTCTAGAAATATTTTTTGGTACTCATCTTGATGTCTTATTAAATTTGACTTGTACTACTTAAATTAGTATGCATGGGATAATTAGAGAACAACGTCTATGAACTATTTACAATCTATTTTAGTTGATTTTTTGAAAAGTTTTGTAAGCTAAGCGATGAAAAAAAAATTTAAAAAATGGTCTTCGAAGTATCTATTGATGTTTATGAGCGACAAATGCATGTTCAAACGAAATCATGCGAAAAGTTGACTTTTCCTAGTACCTGCACTATCAGGTGTAAGATATGTACGTAATAATACCGGTCGCAGCAAGTGTTCTGATCTCTCGATTTGCGATGTAGGTACAGCGATGACAAAGTGTATCGTATGTATGATTCGCGAAAAGCGTATAAGAAAGCGAGGATGCGAAAAAGGGATTCCCCCCTTTTTTTCATGGTTACAGCCACGGGCGAGAAACAGGTTTTGCCCGCGGAGCCACGAAGCAAAGCAGTAGCAGCAGTCGCAACGTCGACACTGGCCAAAGCTATGTGCGCCGCGACTGGATCGTTAAAAACGTCCTGCGATGCCTGCTAGCGTGCAGAATGAAAAAAAAAACACCACGAAAGACGGAGATAAAGAGAGAGAGAGAGAGAGGGGGGAGCAAATTTTTTACTGCGTGTATCGTGTATACTATATAAGCCGTACACCTGCAGCATTGCGATGAAACTTAATATTGCCTTGATGTAACGATGATCGTGAATTAACAACGTTTCGAAGATATGTAGGTCGATCTTGCGAAATCCTTTTATATATACTGTCGGCTCAATTTTTTTTCTTCTGCTTTATCAAGGTATTATAGTTTTGAAAGAAAGGTTTGACTACTGATTTTTATTTAAATTGCTGTTGCCAACGTGGTCAAAATTTCTGACTGAATTTTAAAAAGCTCTTCCACCAACAATATAAATTTTAGCAACAAATCGAATACTTTTACGATAAAAGTAATTTTTTCTGACAGTAGTTAATTCTTGTTTACTTTTTCTGCAGATTTTACAATTTAAAATGCAAATTCACATGCTTGAGGCAAACTTTCGAGTATCGATAATAGTTTATATATGCAGATATAAAAAAATGCAAAATTACAACAAAAAGCGAGAGATTGAAGCAAAAGAAAAGAGACTTATAAAGAGCAGCGAGCGCATCGAGTGTCGGGATAAAGTTGCGGGAAGTGAAGGTACAGGTGAAGAGCATAAAGCGCGAATGCAGGCGAGAAGAGAGAGAGATTCTCGGACAAAGACCAAATGGAGCTAGAGGAAGCTGCCGGCTAGACGTGTGCATGTACGAAACAGAAGGCTTGACTTTCGCTTTCATGAGGCGCAAAGAGAAGGGAGAAAAGACCGACCGGCCGACCCGATCAATATAGCGTCGCCTGCCTGCTTGCTTGCCTACCCGTCCGCCCGCTGCCGCCAACCGCGAGAGCCCGATGCGATTGCAGCACCCACACGCGCACGCACGTGAGTATAGTCTCAGACGCGACTACTGTGCGCCGCTTATCCTCGCCCCTAAGGCTTTGCCTCAACAACGACGATTGTTCGTCGCGCTCTCTTTCATACCGTCCTCTTTTATCTTTTATTCCCAAATGAACAGCTTATCGTTTGAATTTTCCTCCCGAGTGGATACTTATATTTGTAAATTTTTTTTGGGAATAATCAATCGTGATTTGCTGACGGGGTACATCGACTTTGATTTTGGAGCGAATGTACTCCAAAATATATTTTTTATTCGACAAAATATTTATACACAGCTTGGATTACCTATATATTATAATTAACTATTTGCAAGATTCTTTCTGACTTTTTTATCGATCTTCTATAAATTTTCATTGTTTTCAAAACTAAACGTCGGAATAAATTCATAGTTTTTCGCTTAATATATATATATTTGTGAAAAAATAATGTTCATTACCTGATGGTTCACTGAAGCAAGGTGTTTCAAACTGTCTGCGTAATTTTTCAGAACTGATTCGGTAGTCATGCAATTTACACGGAATTCATAAAACATGTCCAACTTGTAGACGCATCTCTGACAAATATTTTTGGGCAATGCATCTTCTTTTGTTATCTGAAAAGGAAATTTAAATTTCGCTAAATTCTCCATCAATAAGAAAAAATATCCTACATTGAATATCCATTGTTTTATTATTTTTATTCACTTTTATAGTTTATAGTCAAGGTTATAAATTTACTTTTTTCATCGAAATTAAAAGGTAAATAAATAATACCAAAAATTTTTATGATTTTTATGATTTTGAAGAAAAGTAAATTCAATTGTAATATAAAATTAGACTAACATTTATAAACTCACCACTGCTGGTATGCAAGATCGTATTTTAAACAACAATTGTCTTTGCTCGCCTTCTTTGTCAAAAATTTGCATTTGTTGATTACTTTTGAGCGAACAGAGTCTACACAACTCATCAAAATTGAAATCTTCATTTATTGCCATTTTCAAATAAAAATGCCTAGCCTTATACTTTTATTTCTAGAGTCATTAGGTTATGGTGTTATATTACCGAATAATTCACATGTTTTTATTGATGCCTCATTTTATTTTAGGCTATATCTGAATAATCGATAGTCTTCACTTGTCGCGAGAACCTTGAAGATTGTATATATTTAAAAAAACTAACAATATCAACTCATTTAAAATAACAAACAATAAGTGATCAAGGGGGTTGATCTGGTATACAGCAGTAACACTGCCATTACTGCTCGTGTTTGTCGTCCTTCGTCAATCACCACGCACAGTGTTTCCCCACGAACTTACACCAAGCCATCTACCGTCACATCTCTCAACCATATAAACCGTATCCTGCTGAAGGTCATGTAGGGGGCATCATTTTCAACCATTATATTTTATAGTAAAGTAGTTTTAGAGAAATTGTTGATAAAAAAAATTATGTTAATTTAATTTTAACAGGTAAACAAACAAAAAAATGTTGCTTAAATTAGACCTTTCAATCAACTTAAAGGTATGAGTGTTAAAATATAAGTTCTTTTCACATATAATTTCAAAAAACTACATTGATATGCTTTTAGACATAATCAAATAATTGAGGTAGTGGTTAACATCGACCATATTGAATATGACTCCGTAAGTATATGAATTTTATAATTCAAGAGGTGACAGGTTAAAAATGAAAAGAAAGTGAATATGTGAAAACAGAATTGTGATGTTTATATATTATTTTGTTTAACATCATAACATCGTGAAACATTCTGTATATACATTATATATATTTTTGTTTTCAAACTTATAAGAAAATGTATACTGATTGCAGTAATTACTTAAAGAAAGATCACAACTATATAAAAAATCATATTTGATGCGCTTCTACATAATACACTAAAATAGCCAGTTTATTATAAACCAAAACTATAACTAATCATTTATTTACAAAATTATTCGTTGAATATAATACGCTTGAGGATCAACCGCATACGTGATAAAACCCTGCTTTATCGTTAAACGTCTCACTTAATCTCTACGTCAGCAATCATCTTAAGCTTGATTTTGTTTGAAAGTGTATAAAAAGTGAATCCGCGGCAAACAAAAATATTTTACGACAGTTTCCTTAAATAAAGCCTATTGTACACAAACTGGTAATAAATAACACGACGCATGATTTTGTCAGCTAATAAAAACGCGTGACGAAATGGAATTGAAGTATCATCTTATAATCTTAGTTACTGACATTATTCGACGCTAATTATCCTTTAAAATTGATATGATTGCCACGCACAAAACTTTTTTTTTCATAAATTAGATCAGAAATCAATAATTTATAATAAATGCAAGTTACATTTGCCCAACGAATTTAAATGTCTCATAAATTTTCATGCGAAACATAACTGTGTCTTAATTGTAGAAAAGATCGCTGCTCAACCCTTAATATTTTATTGTTAAAAAAAACAATTTTATGACAGACTGTAAATATTATACAACTCTTAGGCAAAATAATGTTATGATTAGGAATCAAATTCATTCATGTTTTATGCAGAAAAGAATTAGTTATGCCAAACGAATCAGTTTTTCACTGCCTACTAGACATTATTGTCAACTGTCATGTTTATGTAATATTTCTACGTGGGTATATATATTATGAAAATGAGCATGATTTAAAAAATTCATGTAATTAGCAACAAAACGTGGATCCTGATCCAGTAAGAGTATTAAAATAAGTTAAAGCTTAAATAAACTAATGTAAATTTCAAATTTTGTTAACATACTATTTAGTCTCAACCTGTTCAATCGAATTCAATGTAATAATAATAAATAATTTCTCATAATGTATAAATCTAGCATTACGGAATAAGTTATATACAAATTCATCAGTATGTAATAGAATGCATAATTTTACGCGAAGATCACAATAGACGTATCAAATAGTATAATAATTCCAATAACGTCGAGATCTAACGAGTTTACGGTATTACAGTATTTGTTCGACATCACTATGTATAAAATATAATCTATTCAATAATCCAGATACTAAAGCTACTATTTACAACTTATCGAAAAAATGACATGAGCTTTAAATGGAAAATTGTCGTACATCGACGATGTATAATTGGCAGTATCATCGGCAATCGAGCGATAGCAACTACGGCCGTAATGTGATCGTATCATTAGAATGATTAACAATACCCAATGTCATCATAAGGATCGACTCGGTCGTATTTGCGACCGCAGCCATCGTCGTAGCATTAACTGGTGATTTTTCAGTGTAAAGCTCAGCAATGTCTAATACTGAAACCCAAGTACCGGAAATGAGAGCGGCTACGGCAACCAGAACGAGGAAACTGTTTTTCCACACTCTCCAGTAGCCAGTACCAAGATGTCCGTCCCAGCACGACACTGTCTCGACCACAGCTGGGATGAATATTCCAAGGAACGAGAAGAAAACTGCTCCTACCAGTGAGATGAATGGCTCTAGTGTTGGAACCAACATTGCCACGCTCACTGCAAACAATTGAAAATTATTAGTTTTACAAAGCGAATTGAAAATAAGTTCAGTTGAAAATTTCTATCTTAATCGATATACTCAATTACCTGTAAGCAACACCATTAGCACTCTCATGACAGTCTCTCCAAGGAACTCCCATCTGCGGCTAAACTTATGCTTGATGGTATTCCAAATAATCTCCAAAGGCACGAAGTATTGTAATCCGTAAGTCAGTATGATCGCAAAAGCAATTAGTATCTTTACAATCTGTCCAAGGCTGGAAAAATTAAAAGAGCGTGACGATTATTACTCACGTTCTAAGCGGATGTCATTACCATATCGCATAATTGATTTTGAATAAAATCAAGAGCACAGCGAATGCGTTTTAATTCACATATACTTACACTTGATCGACTGGGAGATTGTAGGTAACACTGCCTTGGGCTTCGTCTCCGTAACTCAGATATCCGAACACTCCCATCATGGTGTACAATGAAATGACGACTGTCATAGAGACGTTGAGAACACTGGGACATCCGATGAAGTGTCCTGGATTTGACATACTGTTCTCGATTGGCATTACCTAGAAAGGACATCAAAACACGTTTCATTATGAGAAACCAAACAGAGCTTTCAAGTGAAAACAGAAAAAGGAGGCAGATACTCACAGTGCCGATTCCTTCAATGGCAAAGATGACTGTCGCAAAGAACTTGGGCAATTGCTCCCAAGTGGACACGTAATGAATCTTCTCCAGCGGTTGAATGTCGCTAAATATGTAGTAAAGCGTAATGGCAAAACCAATCGATAAACTGATATTGGCGATCACGGAGAACGGGACCAGAATCCTTAAATGCCGGATCTGTCCAAGAAGAACCACCGCTGGGATCAAACAAAGCATGTACGTTCTTATGTCGATTTCCTGACCAGCGTAGTGATCTCCTAGCTGAAAACAAAAACACATGGCTTATTTTCTTCTTTTTTTTCGGCATATTTTAAAAATACTTTTATATTTTTGTACAACTCGGAACATAATTCCGTAAATACTGACGCGCGAGTTATGTAATACCGACATTTTTGACAATTTAATGCCTATGAGACAAAACATATTTTTTCCCGTTTCTATGAGTACACGCGCGGGTCTGTGTTTCGTTTGCATTTATTACATATACGAAAAACAAGAAACTTCATTCCTCAGAAACTTTTGAACAGATATATTGACGATTACAAGATTATGCAAATGATCTTTCTTGCCTTGCGGCTTCTATTTAAAAAAAAATACACACGTGTTCTATGCTCTATGGAAAACTTTCATTTTTGATGAATTGTAGCCTTTGTTATATCGACAATTTAAAAAAAAAATTTAATTGCGAGATTCTTCATCTTCATATTGAAGAATATTGTTCTATCGTAAAAAATCGGGTACGAGATTTTCATCTCTCAAACAGTCGTTTAAATTGAACATAGAGAGGTATAAACGTGATTTCTTAACTGGTCATAATAACGCACCGCTATGACTATTAACAGATTCGAATCACCAGAGGCAAGAATATCCGCACAGCTAATAAAACGTCGCGATGAAATCATCAGGCTTTTAAATATCAACATCTTACCGAAGCGTCAGTCAAATAAACGGATATTTTACGAGCGAATAAACAAAGTACATTACGATCATGACGTGCGCACCCACCTGTTTGATACCCGTCGCTATGAAGACTATGTAGACGCACGAGCCGCCAACGTATGTAGCGCACAACGCCCAGTTAACGAGATTTTTTGCGAAACCTGCGTATCTCCTGAGCGGCTGTGGTCCACACTCAAAGGCAGCTCCGGCGGTGTCGGCGTACGTCATTTGCGGCGTTTTCGTCTTGCGACACAATACGTGCGACGATCGCACCAGTATGTGGACGCAATGCGAGCACAGGATACCAATGAGCACCGTACCGATGCCACCGACTATCAGACCACCGTTTTTTATCGCACTCGGCATCGCCAGGATACCCGTGCCCAAGGACGATTTGATGAGATGCGTCGCCGAACCAGCATCACTGAAAATCGCAAGGAAAAAAAAATCGTCAAATTACAAGAGCAATTCAAACAGTTCGTTCGTGTGTATCGACTTATAGATATCGAGTCACGCAGCTTCCACAAAGATGGTCCAATTAAACGCGTGAAAAAATCACTTCTTTAAAAATGTGTGACAAGGTAAAAGCGATCCTGCCGCTATAAGCAGGAGGACTCACTGCAGTAGCGCTCCCGGTGCTAATTTAACCGTAATTGATTTGTGGTTAACGCAACTAAAAGATTCGAGGAAATACAAAGGCATCGAACTATAACGAGTTGCCGTGCTGAGGTCACCAATTTCATTCGCGAAGGTTGTATCGACCCACAAATGGCATGTTCCACGCCGTTTTTTTAAAATTATTATTCCGAGATTTTACTGGCATACCTGGATTGTGATCATGTTTTCCACGTGATGAGTTCATAAAAGTCACATTTTTTTGTTTGTTTGTTTGTATATGAAGAGAGTTTACAAGCTTTCCGCGAATCAGCTGGCACGATTTTTTGGAATGACGTCAATGATGATCCGATATCATTTTTTAAAAGCCTTACGAACGGAAATAACGTTTTGATATTGGTTGCTAATCCCGAGTCAATACTCGATAATAGGATGATCGTCGAATAGAACGATCGCCTAAAACATCATCACGTGCTAATGCTGAAAGAATTTTATACTTAAAAAGATTTCCATCTTAAATTCACAACTCCGATGAATTCACGGAATTCTTGAACTGTAAAAAAAAATCTCGCACGTGCTCCAACGAATCAAGTTATAACGTTGATAAGGACAATAAATTACTAAAGTTTCCATTTCTTTTCAATCGAACCGGTCGAAAGATATTTTTTTACGTACGGTTTTACAATTATTTTTCACGCTCGTATATGCAAATTATACATGTTCAAATCATTGCAACACAAAAACTTGTCGAATACGATTTGCATAACTAATTGTCTCTCGAGTTTTTTTTTCAAACAAGTATATCGACCAATTATAACGATATTTTTCGTAAGCAATGTACACGACACATGTTCTACCTGTATGATAATGGACACTCGAGTGCGTTGCTTATTTAATATTCAATTTTACGAAACGATGCCATTGAAGAATCACAAAGAATCTTGCGAGCACGTGATATCCGTCGAGTGTTTTAAAGGAGGTCGACCTTGATCTCGATGCAAGAGACGTAGGTGAAAGGTCCCCCGTTAAGTTTGTTCAATCCGATTTTTTTCACGCGATCGCTAACCATAAAGCTATTACCTGTTTAATCGCGTTTATATAAAGAAAAAGACACACGGTGAGGCGAAAGATAAGAAAAATGTTGATATTAATTGACGCTACGATGCGTTGAAGGTCTGCAGGTATTAAGATAAGAATGCCATTCGAATGGGTATTTCGCATATCCGTCGGAATTACGCTAAATTACATTGTTCGTTACGCGAAAACATTTTCAGGCTTATCTTACAAGGAGATATTTTTACGACAATTTTTCGTTTCGAAATGTCACGGATAATGAATAACTCTACCCGTAGAAACATAAATTTTTTTCCCGAAGTCATCCAATGATCGATTATGCTTTCGAGCATTTCTTGTCATTATCGTAAAACTTTTTGTTCGACAGCATAACGGAAGACCGTGAAAATGACATTTCATTTCCGTATTGAAAAATCATGACAAGTCGCGCGGCGCGCTAGGCTCTCCAGCATCCAAGTATTCATTTAAGAGACGTTTTTTTTTCGTTTTTGTTCATCGCACGATTTTTCCTTTCTCATACAGCAATCCGAGAGTGGGATGACTGATGAAGAACGGAAATGTTTGTGTGCTTATATATACACGCAAAGTGTCGACGGTAATACCGAGGTATTGAGGTCGTGGACATCAATGCATTGTTGGCGTTGCGCGCGATTATTATCCGTGTGATGGCATTATCTCCGAGGAGAGGCTCAACCTTCGTTAATTGATTCAATGCAATATCTTTTTTTTTCTTGATGCACGAGTTGTAGTCGGTGTTTAATGCCGAGGTTTTGACGTTAAATATCCATCGATTTTTCCCGAAAAATTCGCATACACTGACCTTCGCATGCTGTACAAAGAATCTGTACGAGAGGAGAATGTAATTTTTGGAGGACTTTTGACTTTCTAATTTTGAACGTATCGTTGTGAATAAAAAAAAGCATTGACAGAGATATCAATTCTATTCGACACTTATATATATTTGAATATATTATACTTACGAGGTCGTGTGCCTCTTGTCTCTGTGATCGAATGGATTGTACAATTCATCCTTTTCTCCGCTCGTCGGTGCTATTTTAGTTCTGTAAAAGAGAAAAAAAATTTTTTTTTTCTGTTACTGTCTTTCGTTCGGTGCATACGAACTACATTTACAATCTCCGAATTTCGTCATCCGTAATTACACACAGTGTACATTCACGTCGCAGATAACAAAAAAAGCCGGACAAAATCTTTCGTAAGTATATATTGCGTTTTGTCCCGGACAAGACGCACACGGCGAAAAAAAAAATGTTTCCAAGCACGTGTTGCACGTCGATTAATCCCAAAGACATGATTTTTTTATCGCAAGCTCTCACCACTTACTACTGCCAATCTAATACTAATCGCCGATAAGAAAATGTCGGTTTGCGTCAACGATCCGGTATACCTGGCGCGATTAAAGTCGAAAAAATTGAGAAGCATTCGGATTACGCCTCGATAACCAGGTATTTTATCGCGGTAACAGTGTTACTACTACTAATACCTTTAGGATACGCTAATCTAAGGCCAAGGTCATTTATACTCCGTTTGGCGCGTATCAGACTATATTATCGTCGCGTTTCTATTTTATTGATGATCTTTCGCGTAATCAATTATTCGCTCGACGTCGATGACGCGTAAAATCAGTCTGCGACAATTTTCAGTAAATACAAACAAAGCGGTGCAGACCACGTGAGACCAGGATGATCAAAACAAAATTTATTACGAAAAGGCGAGAGTGTTTTTCGCGACGTTAATGGTATTTTATGTGTGTCTATTAAGCTAGCGGTGTGTATCATAGTTTATTACTATGTTTTTGATGAAGAAACAGTAACTTTTTTATGTGTTTATTAACGGTTAAGATGACAAGGACACTTACGTGCTACTAAAATCCCTCATCTGCTCTCCTGGCGGTTCATTTGCTTCCTCCTTTTTGCCCATGTTTGAAGTTCTGAAAAAGAAATAAAGTTTCCTCTCATTAACATTGAACGAGAAACCAAACAATCTAAAAAAAAGCAAATAGATAAATCAATTGAGGTGCGCGAGATGTGTTGACGAGAAAAAAAAAGGTGTTTCTTGGAAAAGCGTTACACCGCGATGAAAAGTAACCGTTGCTTCAAGATACTCTTGCTTTTACCTTGTCTAATAACCGCCGGCGACAAGTGGACAATGCATACAAAATGAAATGCAAGCGCAACCGGTACGAGAGAGAAATTCGAAGAGTGGGAATTTCTTTTCTCTCGAGAAGATGTATGTACGATGTTAAAAAAAAGGACTCCCCCAGATGCGCTCGCGCTAGTTTGTCCCACTATAGTGCGCGTCCAAGGATAACTTGGCTATAGCTCGGAAAATTGCGCTGCGATCTGCTTTGATGTCGTGGTGGCGATAAAAGCGCGCGCGACAACGAGGAATCCGCGCGCGCTGTCGCGTCATGACCCCGATTTAAATCTAACTTGGAGAATTTATTAACGAGGTTTAAACAGATAATCTTACGTGAGCGCGGATCATCCGCACTGATTGTGAATGTAACCGCTTCGATGCTACTCGAAGGGAGATGGAAAAGGACATGTAGCTAGCACGTGTGTGTGTGTGTGTGTGTGTGTGTGTGTGTGTGTGTGTGTGTGTGAGAGAGTCGGTTTGACGTGAAAAAGAGAGAGAAAAAGACGCGATAAAGTCGCGAGAGGCTTTTTTTATCGTGGATTATAGATAGACACGCTCGAAGTGATGGCGTAACTCGATTACTGCCGAGCTCTATATAGAGCTTTTTGCGGCATTTTCAGTTCCTTCCTTCTATACGGCTGTTATCAGAGGTAATTGACCGAGGGGTATAATTAATTTGATTGATTTCGATTGTAAAAGCTCCGATACGAGCGCGATCGAAACACGAATTAAAAAATTTATTGCGAGCAGTGAAGTTTGCTTTAAATACTGATCTTTTTTTAATGCTTTGATTAACTTCGTTGAAAGTAGGTTATCTGATTGTATAAACGGTGTATGCGACTACCGGCATTTTTTATCGACTAAAAAAATTGTTTCCTTCTAACGATATAATTGATAAACGATTGAAAACTTCAAGATCTTTGATCGATAATTTTACTCTAGGAAGAAGAAAAAAATTACCATCGTGCAGACGCAGTTTCACGCGTGATTCATAGATTCGAAGCGTGACAACGCATGTAACAACTATCAAAAGAGAAAACCAATTGCTATGTACCGCAAGTGTTAAAAAAAAATTCCTGTGGCGATAGATAATTACTTTTCACTCGATACGCTCTGCACGGTGATTGATTATCGAAGATAATTATTAAAGCCACGAGAGGAGGAAAAAGGTTGCACAACATTTAATATAAGCCATTGACATTTCAACCTTATTTTTAGTTATTCAATTTCCACGCATTCGATCGCGTACATTCTATCTCTCGAAAAAGCGAAAGGTATTAAATATACTATACGCAGCGTCGTATCGTCGCGTATGATCTCAAAATCGCAATCAGCGACGTTACTTTGTATTTAAACGATGATGAGTTTTAACAATAGCCGAAGGTGATTAAAACACCTCTCGGACAATCAATTTAGCAAAAAGGCGCAATTAAAAGCAAGATCAAATATTGCGACGACATTATATCTATGGAGTACGCGAATGCCGACAATCAATTTTTTTTCTGCGCGGCGTATTTATGCGTGAAGATTTCCTTGATCTTCTTGAAAATGCAATTTCTCATTCGCAGCCAAGAATGCGATATCGTATCGTTCGGATCGAAAATAAAACACTTGAACGTTCAAAGAATTACTGATGCAAGATTCACTTCCGTTGCAAGTATTTTAGCAATACTACCGGTAACTATAGAAATGCAGATACAATGTTTGCAGTTACAGTTTGCATTGATATAATCAGCATTGATACGAGGAATGAAGAAACAAAGTACAATCTCATGAAAAAAATATTTGGAAACTCAAGTAGTGAATGAACGTCATTACAATATATCTCTCTCGGTAACTCGAGATGGTGTTCGTTTTAATCTCATTGGGCATATAAAAAAATGTGTACGGTAGCGCAAAATTTTCCGAAAGCTCGCGAAATGCGAAACCAACGCATTATATAGACACATTATAAAAAAAAATCTCGTCCGCGCATAGTAACGCACTATTACACAGCCACCGAAATCCAAACAAACGTTGAGAGAGAAAGAGAAAGAAAAAAAAGTTGGCCGATAAGGCATATATGTACATACATAGGCGCACTTTTCCGCGCAACGCGTGTCGATCTTGAGAAATTTATTTGCGACACACGCTCGCTCGAGCGCCGAGTGAAATCTTCGATTTATGTGCGCCAACTGCACGTGAGAGAGTTATACTACATATATTGTATATCTACGCGGCGTTACACATTTTGCGCACCAGTCGAAAAGTTGCGTAAGCAATAGCACGCCGCCGATATGTATTATAGCTAAATACGGCCATTGTGCCCACGTGAATAGGGCTCTCTCCTTTTTTTTTTAACGATCGTCCTTGTTTGCTAGGAATACGCCGAAAAAGGAACAGGATGCTGCGTGGCACCTTTTTTTCTTCTTCTTCTTTAGCATCTCCGCGTTTAACGAAAAAAAAACGAGTTCGCGACTCGCGCGCGAGTGGAAAGGTTTTCGCCGAGTGGTTGCCTTTGTTTATCCGCGTACCCTTGCCGCGTATCGGTAAAATTCCAATGTTGCATCTGTCGCATCGTGCCACCTACGCGAATATCATATTATCGATGCGACGATTAAATCGATCAAAGTGTCGATTCCGTTATAAAAGTCGAAATCTCGATGGTTGTGTATACCGTACAATTACGCCTGTTATACAAGTGAAAACACAAACGGGGCAATTTTGAAATTAACATTGAATTAGCATTGGGCAACGAAAGTATAACGCGCGCAATTGACGATTCACGACTCCTCGTCCCCTTCCCCTCTCGTTCTCGTGACACTGCTGAATAATTGAGCTGCTTAAAAGAGCGACTGCACGTGCTTGCCTTCGCGTTTGATTGTTTTAACAAGTGGCACGCGGCTTTCTCCGGTGTGAACCAGCCAGCGATGCCCCAACCACCTCCTCCTCAGTCGCTCTCCTCTTTAGAGAGAAAACAACTGCGAAGTGTCGAGAGGGATGTCTTGTAATTGGACGTTTTCTATGAATATATATACCAGATGACTTTTTGAAAGAAAAAAAAAACATTGTCTTGCGCAATGCATGAATAATAATTATACGTGTCACCTTTTGTAAAATAACAGATGCATTTTGTGGGTGTAAACGCTTTGACTATTTGTAGCTTTGTGTGTCACGCATCTTTTATTTATTTATTTTTTCACCCACGCCAACCCGCGGCTAATCTGCATAAAATATCATTCACGGTTCATTAATATAAATGAGACTGAAAACTTTGAGTAATGCAAGTTGCCGTTTTTCATCTAAAAAAGTCCGAGCGAAAACTCCATTAAAGCAGTAATCGTCGAAACGACGCGTGAAAGAGAGAGAAAAAAAAAGCAGTCGCTTGGAATTTAAAGGCCGTCACGTGGAAAAACGTGCGTCGCGTGAGACGAATATTCGATACACATTTTTTTTTTCTCTTACGCGATCGGCTCTGTTTGTTTATTTAGAGACGATGACAACACCACGAGAATTCTGAGTCAGCGCCGAAAATTAGCAATGAACGTTAAGAAGAAAGCGAAGCGTACCTTAACCTATAAATTTGGTAGAATCCATTATACGTGATCAATTTCAATTTTTTATAGAATATTATAATTTCGTACTATT
>JAWWMK010000597.1:0-37363 GCA_035047105.1 Galeopsomyia nigrocyanea
ACGTACTTTACGATGGTATACATAACTAACGTTGTCCCTAACGGGCAAACTTCAATGGAGCTTTGGGATTCTCCTTTCGTGTTGTATAACGCTCATACCGAAGCGATACGGCGTGAACAGCGGAAGCAATGTTTTTTTCTCTCTTCATTTTCACTAACCGCCTTGCCATTTTTATTCTTCCATCGCGTCGACTGTCAGTCGGAATATCGAAGATCTATATGCGAAACGCAAAAGCAAGAGAATTGAGAAGGATAGGTCGACAAGCTCTAAGGTATGTAGGTGTTTGCGCATGGAAGGGAAACGGAAGCGAGTAGCGCGCTACAAGCAGTAGCACTCGGACGCTGCGTCCAGTTGCTTCAATGGCGCATCCTGTGCGCTCTTTTCTTTTCCTTTCTTTCTGTTGCTCTCTCTCTCTCTCTCTTTCTCTCTCTCATACCGAACGAGCTTTCTCGTGCCATTCGTTTTCTTTCTCTCGAGGCTTGCTTGCGATGCTGCCTAGTCCCGAGACCCCGAGAAGAAGAAAATGCGCGGCAATATACTAGGTGATTTCACGGCATGTAGTTATCCTTCATGCCCTTCTTCGTTTCTCTTACCGTAAATCTTTTCCAGCTCCATTGTTGGCAATTACGCGACGCTTTCTATTTCTAACTATTAGCCTTTTATGCTCTTTTCTTTTTTCTCTTTGCTCATTTATAATCTCGTACACATATTATCAACTGTTGAAAGAAATGCTACCGATGTCGATGTAAAACAATCTATACGCAGAGGTCAAGCTCGGAGCTTCAATCTAATTTATTTCGGGATCGATTCCCAAATGACTCAATTCATGCTCGAACCCGCGAGGTTAAACGCAACAAGTATTGTCAGCTTAGCCAACTATGCGTAGAATAGTTGTATAGGTAGTTTGGAAATCTAATTAAATCCCCCCGAAGTAATGCAATCGGACTGCAGCTGCGCGGCGCGCTATGGGAATCTTCGATATCTCGTCGCGCATTTTATGTGGAATTTGATCGATGAGATGGGGAGGTGGGGGGAAATACGGTTGGACGAGCTGCTGGAATAGGAATGTCGAGTGATAAAAAAAAAAAGGAGAGGAGGGGAAAGACTATTGATGTCCACTCGTCAGTCATTCTTCCGCATCAATATGCTTATCTCGTTGAGGATCGGGTATACTTGATTGAGAATAATGGAGTGTGCTGCGGCGATATGAATCGAACGTCAAGCAGTAATATGCAAATTTAATTCGCATTTGTTATTCACTCGTTCATTCGCGTGTGCCAAGCTCATCTCATCTCCGCTATTATTATTAACGTCATTTGCGATTTTGTTTCTTTTCTCGCAAGTAGTACAACGTACGTTTGGTCAGGCACGCTTGCTAACGATTCGTTTTTGTTTCTAACTTATTCCACCGTGATTAATGAAAATGAGGTTTATGCTCGAAAAATATTATTCGACAGAATATAGGGAGAATTGAAAAAGCAGTTTGATGTTTATGTTGGGGGATAATTGAAGCTAAAATACAGCGAGCGAAATTTGAGAGAAGCGTCGAGAAGTGAAAGCGAGACTCATGATTGGGGCAGCAAAACGTTGCAGCTTGATAACTCTGGCAGAACGAACGAGAGGAGAGATGAAGGGAAGTGGGGTGTCGGGAGATAAATATCCGGGGTGAGAGGGCCGTAAATAAATCTAGAAGCTTCATCACGTCGACGTAGTCTGATTGTCGTGAGTCAGAGGAGCTGGTATGCAGGTCAGATGCAATTGAGGAGAAATATCGAGGGCTGGTGGGCAGTTCTCGAGCGCTATCTACGATCCGTGCAAGCAACATTTTTGTTTTCGTCAGTATGCTGTTTGTTTTGGCACCGCGTTGCTGTTGGACCCTGCGGTTTTCTATACCTATATATAACGTATAGGCCGGGGCATTTCGCACGTTTCGCCCAATAACCTGTTTACGCCGCGCTCGAGTCCTCGAGAGAGAAAGAGAGAGAGAGAGAGAGAGAGAGAGAGAGAGAGAGAGAGAGAGAGAGAGAGAGAAAGGCTAGGTGCATGCTCGTGACGCGCATAGTAATTATGCGCGCACTCGTTTTTGCCAAGTTGACCTTAACGCAGCCAGCACGGCTCGACTCGAAGTTTCTCGTTTACTGGCGCTGACGCGATATCATGGCGCCCAACAATCGCCATGACGGAAATGCGCTACTCGCTCGAGCTGATAGACAGCCAGGCAGCGCGACACGTCTGCGCCATCTGTTTACCAGCATTCTCTCGCTCCCGCTTCCTCGCTCTACACTCCGTCCGGAACGAGCCTTTCTACATTAAGTTCACACCCGACGAACGCTCGAGAAAATTGCACACCGGCTATACACTTGCAATTCCGAACGCAGCGACGTACGTTGTTTCGAGGAATGAAAATGTCGAATCATACGAGTGGTCTGGGAAATCCACGTATCTACCTACAAAAGAAAAAAAAGAAACTGTTATTTGCAAAAAAAAGAGGTAGAGAAGAAAGAAAAAAGGTCGCTGGGCCGGTACTCGTGCCAAACTATCTCTCTCTCTCTCTCTCTCTCGATTCGCCCTTGCCTGCGAGTTGGAGCTTACTTTTGAAAAAGCCGAGTAGAGAAATGAAAGCACAAACATAGCTAGCGAGCGGGGGGACGGGTGCCGTGTAGCTGGCAACGAATGAATGCCAGCAGCAGCAGTGCTCCCTTGACCCGATGCGGACTGGCCTGTACAGTTTGCAACGATTGGAAATCCCGTCCTACGGATAGATAGACAGACAGACAGATAAAGCCAGTACACGCGGCAACGGCAACGGGCCTCTCGCTATGTTAATCTATCGCTGTGGCTTCATTTCAAATAGAGACATAGCAGCACATTTCGCCCTATAGGAATCTCTAACAATTAACTTTTGCTTTTGGTTTACATGCTCCCTATCTACATGTAGCAACGTTATTTATTGTACTATCCATAATGTAGTAGAATTGAATTGTATTAGTTGTTCATTGCGTTTCCCTTCTAATAAATGAATATTCATTTGTTGCCAGCTAGAGCGAGCTTAGCTCTCTTGCGTGGCGCGCGTCAATGATCACTCGTTGATTTGTCATCAGTCGTGTATCAATCATACTTTACGTAATTCCTGAATAAATCAGTCTTTATAATAAATAAGTATATTCATTTCCATCTCTCAAGTTAATATTAGCAGCAATGAACCATTACGTCGAGGCGTCATTTGACCTGTACGGTTTAATCGAAATTGGTATATCGATTGATTTCGATTTTGAAACGGGGTAGAGGTTATTCGTTAACAACATTGCGGATATATAGTTGCTTTCGTCAGATGGAGACTGAGCCGAGTGAAATAATGTTCAATCGAGTTGGGGGTCGGAGTGGTATGAAGGGGGAGGGGGGTTACGCTCGACGTCATGCCGTAGCGAGGCCGTGTAGTACGCGCGCAAAGCAGATTACAAAGTAAACGTTGACTTTGGCGCACAAAGAAAACTTCATCTCGCGCCGTCTGTTGCCGCCGCCGCCGCCGCCGCCGTGTGTGACGCAATAGCTCGCAGCCCGTGTTTCCATTGTATAGCTAAACTCGGCAAAGTATAAGGTCTACGCGCGCCCTCGCAAAACTACACACAACTCGGCGCCGCGCCGCGGTGGATGCTGTCTTATGACGAATGCAACGCACGCCGAGAGAACTTGCGAGCTGAGCGGCGATACGTGATTTGTCATCCATTTCTGAGCTGCTTGGAAGCGCGGCTCAACGCAAAGCTCACGGCAACTGCACGTACGCGCGCAACGCCGCCGCGTTCGCCATTTGACTTTTCCGCCTGACGAAACGCCTCTACGTGTCGCCGCTGTATGCTACTGCTGTTCGCGCCTTTCCTTACTCTCTCGCGGCGTATAACGCGCGCGCGAAAATGAATATAAATGTGTGCAGTCGAGCCTTACAAGCTGCTGCTTTATTGATATGACTAACCCAGATTTCGCACTTCTCTTTGCGCTAACCTACATTACATGTCGTTATTTTTAAGTCCATTTACTCAACTTGCTCTCGTTTTTTTGTGCGTTTCAGGTAAGCCTACGCCTATTGCTGATTTTCGTAACGTACATAGTGCTTTCCGGTATTTGTGAGTTGAGTTTCTTTCGCTGCTGTATTTATCTCCGAAAAGCGTAATCTTTGGGGCAAAATTGTCATATCAAAAATTCGCGTGTATTGTGATCCTTTCTTCTGAGCCACATGCCAAACCATTTTCTAACGAAGCTCGTATTAAAATTCAAACGAAAGATTATCAGTTCTCCTTGACAATTAATTTATTTGCGCGATAAAAACATCGTTCATTATATTTCCTATTTTAGAAGCGAATCGATATTCAGAATCGAACAACTTCTTTCTCGTAAATTAATCTCTGAATTCCTTAATCAGTAGTATAATTACATCCAAAACATTTCTGCTTTTAAGGTGGTTAAGGAAGATGCAGTATCAAGTCGTTGGCTGCGTGAAGCGAATAGCCTGAGAATGAAGGATCGTAAAGAAGATTCTTGCGGCTAGCAATTAAATCGTATTTTAACCCGCTTTGTTACTCTCGACGCCGTAGCTGCCCTCTTTTTTTCGGTTTTCTCAAGCGGAAATGAGCTATCCTAGTCTTTCACAGCTAAATACTTTTAGCCATATACATTAAAAAAACAACTGATACTAATGTTTTAATTATAATTTATTTTTTAGTTTCCTTCTGAAGTCGTTGCATTAAAAAAACGTAACGAGGTTTTTTAAGACAGTGCTGCATTGAAATTCATAATATTTTCCTGTGTGAGAGCCGAAAACAAAGTGGCAAAGGTGTGTGTTTATTTAAGGCGCGAATTTGGAACGAGAAAAAGACTTTTCATTGATTACAGTTCTGGATAAAAGTATCACAGGTTTGCCAAACAGAAATATGGTGACGCTTGCTGCTGCGTTTTAGCTTCCCGAAAATATTACAAAATTATTTAAAAAAAGGGATAAGGAAAAATTAATACTTTATAAAACGAATTAATTCCGATAGTTCTTCCAATCATTTGATAGATGCGCAAATTAATAACCTTCAATATCGTTATTATTTTTTAGCAAAAAAAAACTATAATTTTAGTCCTTCAATAACAACCTAAAGAATTTGCTGTTGTAGAAGGCCACTTTTGTACAAAAAATTTAATACGACAGTGCGTAGCTTCAAGTTTTGTGGTCAGTTTGATTGATGAATGCCATTAAATAAAATTCCTGACTCAGACTTCCTGACTCAGAATCATCAATAAATTCAATATTTATATACATGTGTCATTCCAGTACGGAAAGTACACAAGGTCAGAAAATTGATGGCTTTTTTCATCACACTTCCGTACATTAAATATATAAAGCTTAAAGCAACGGACCGATTGACATAAGTAGCGACATAGTTCGACAAGTATTGAATGAGGGGTAGAAAAGCCATCCGAGCAAATAAAAATCTCGAATTATTTCTCGAAAATATGAAGAAATTGTACGAGGTAGGCAAGTTGTGAAGGAAATATATAAAAAAAGCTAGAAGGTGAATTAAGCCGTTCTCGAGAAAGTGCAAAATTGCAGGAAAAGACTTGACCCAAGCTAATGAAGCTTGCCTGCATTGTGTGTGTGTGTGTGTGCGCGCGAATAGATGTAAGTTGGACTAGCTCAAGATATGCAACGCAATAGCATGAAGTAGGTGAAAGTCTTAAGGAGGCGGAAGATGCAGCATTATGCATATGTATATGATACAAGCTCGTCACTCGTCAAGTGGCCCGAGTCGAGTTTGCTGCCGCTGGCACGCTGCCGCATCAGAAGCTATAATAAGTCGTCACTCACGCGTATATAGATATACATTTACAGCAGGGCGCAAGTGAAACTAAATCAGTCGACGAGCTATAAATTGAGTTGCGGTCTCGTTGTAATTGACTCTCACTAACGATGCCAGTTGTGGTGACGTGTACACCTGCCTCGCGTTTACCTGCCGCCTTGCATCTCTATACGCGCCTCGCCGCCTCCGCCGCCGCCGCTCTTTAAGCCGCACGTGCGTTTGCCTAAGCGGCTTTAGCTTATTTGTGCTCTCTCGCTACCTCCTTCGCCAGATATACCATTTCTACATCTGCAAACTTAAGCCTGCTTATTCACGTACGCACGCGTCGTCGTTATCTCTCTCCTTTCCGTCTTTATAAATATGCTTTTCAGCTCGTTTTCAACATTTTAAGAAATCTGCTTTTCCTCTCAAAAGGAAACCAGATTTTTTTTCTCTAACAGATGTAATAAAGTCATATCTGTCTTGCTGATTGCCCACTCGTGAACATGACTTTTATCACTGCAAAGATAGCGATGCTGGCATTATCTTCAAAAAATAATACCAGCTCTGCATATTTATCGGATTTTAAATCAGAAATACTGCTTTCCATTGCGTCGGTTTTTAATTCAAATATTGGAAATCGAATATAAACTCGAATCACATTTAAATGCAGCCCATTATACTTTTTATTTGCGTTGACGACGAACGCTTGGGAAGTACGGTAAAGATTCTGCTGGAGTCACTAAAGATTGATAGCGAAAAGTAGCAGCTCGAATGAAATATCAAAAAATCGATGAAATTGGCAAAGTGAAAAAGCCTTATACTGTTCGAGCAGCATTGGAGAAATGAATAAATATTCGCGAGCTGCAAATAGAAAGCTTTCGCTCGCAGCTACAAGATCAAACGCTTCGTAAAACTTGACGTTCTCGACTGTATACTACACAGTTCGTGGAGGCCCGTAGCGCTCGCGCCAAGAGGTGCACTTCCTTCGGCTCGCTCTCGACGTTCCTTCTTTTTGCACCTGCTTGCTACTGCTCTTTTTAGCTCTTTCTCTGTTTAACTCTTTCGCCAAACTCCTTTCGCTTTCCTCCTCGTATCTCTTCTTTTTCTTCGCCAACTTTTACCCGACTTCCGCGCGGGATGTTGCTGCTGCTGCTGCTGCAATGTACTATCTCGCTCTCACCGCGCGTCCTATCCTCGGCTGCGTTTGTAATCTAGCCGCTTTTTTCCCCCCTTCCCTTTCCATTCTCTCCGCCTGCGCACTGATCCTGTTTTCTCTCTATTGCATTCAGCTACTCGATTTCATCCGTAAACGTGCATAACTTCGAAAATAAAAAGCACGCGCAACTTGCTGCTATTGCTACTGCTGCATGCGGCGCGTGGAAATGCCAGGCTGATTTGAAATGCATATTCCCGCTCACACACAAATGCACGAGAAAAAAATTTTCAGCCACAATAGGTTTATTCATGCATTTCATTTAGAAATTCCGACGCTACTGCTGCTACTGCTGCTCTGAATTTTTCCGTGATACCGAAATATACACGCAGAGAATTTAATTTTATTTGTACAGAGCTTTCTTATTCGCTTTTATTCATGAAAGTAGATTGCATGAAATTTCGCGATATAAAATTTTCGTCGAAATCCCGCGCATCAAATGGCATGGCGTTCCTGGAATAAATAATAAAAATATTTCGATGTTGTTTAAGCTTTTAATTAAAAAAGTCCATACGCAGAATGCTTGGATGCGATAAGTGGCGTTAGTCGAATCAGGTAAATTTCAATGGTTGTTTGCGTTGATTTATTCAACAATTTAATTCCGAGCTAGCTAGTACTGTTCTCAAACAGTACTACAACTAGTAGTACCGAGGCTATTCAAATTTTTGTATTGAAAAACTCGCGTGTTTCGCGGTCGACAGCGCTTGTGGCTATTCAACATAGCAGCTGCATTACGTACATTACCACAGGAGTTTCTATATTTGTTACGTGATTTAACTATTTTGCAGTTTACTGAAGGCAAAATTACTAAGCTGATTAGTAGTAGTAAGCTACGTAGTTTTGACACTTCGTTTCATTGAAAGTAAAATCGAATTTTTGTTGCCCTATGATGGCACACCAGACATACAAAAAGGATTCTGCACCGGCAACTACGCTGGATTATCCCGGTCGATTCCAAGTCGCTGCATTCGAATTCGCTGTCAGAATGATATACGGCTTCCAAAGTTTCCAATCTAAATAATAATTGGTCGGAACTAAAATAGTGCATCTTTGGTTGTTTCCGAGTGATAAGCGTCGAGAATCGGAAAAAATACCACCAAATATATTTGCTCAGAATTAGAATACTACTAAAATTTGTTTATCAATCTTCTAACCTCAAAGTCGCAACTTTGCCACTTGTTCTCGGTCCTCGAACTGAAAATTATAGTTTTATGTCTTGTACAGGAAGGCCTTTTTTTTTTTACAAAACTGGCTATCGGTCCTCGTCTTCGATGATATTACCTCGTTTCGTAAATAAGATCTTGCCGGACCCGATAAGAAAATATACAATTTTAAAATTACGTGAATAAAAAATTTTTGTTAATTAAGAAAAAAGTTTTACATTTGAGAACATTTTTTTGAAGAATGCAACGACATTAAAGAAATTTTTTTAATGTGTATAATTCGCTTTGCATTGAATGCTTCAAAAAAATTTGTATAAGATTCGTGACACTTATTCCGGAGCATTTTCATAAAATTTGTATGAAACGAGTTTACTTTTGCTCTTTTGGGGGTTTACTTGCGGTAAGGTACCGCTCATCATTTAGCTTTTTTACTCTTATTTTTTTTCGTTCCTTTAAAAAGTCTCGCGTAACCGGAAGGAAATTAAACTTTGCAACAACAAAAAATTGTACTTGGTTTGAATTTTTGTAAAGACATTTCAGTCGCCATTCAATTTGTCATTCGCTGTTTTTAAATTTAAAATAAAATAAAAAATACTCGTTCGTCATCTTTTCCCGAATAATCACACTCGTGGTGGTAATACCGACGTAGAAATAGCGAACGAGTCGGCATTATCAGGAGTCACGAAATTGACAAATGAAGTGTGATAGATTTCGACGGCAAAGTACTCTCGTATATATAGTTGGGTGTTTGTGCGAAGCGAATCATGCAAGCATAGAGTGGAGAGGGAGATGGGCGGAGGAGAGAAAGAAAGAGGGGGGGGATGCAGGAGGGTCGGAGGCGAAATCGAGAGACGCCAGGCATGAAATTGAACCGCGAACAAACACAGGAGAAAACAGTGTTACTAGTACACATCGCGATGCACGATCAATATTTATTATTACAATTAGGCCTCGGGAGTGTTGGTGTTGAGCCTCCGGCCTACTGCTCGCGAGACTCTGCAGCTGTGTATTGCCCGACTAAACTTGCGCTTGTACTACTTGCCAACGGCTTTACATCAAAGCACACGCTGCTTCATTCCATCAAACTCGACTCGCTTCAAAATGCAAATCCGATTAGACTTGACACACTTTTTTTCAAGAGAGCCTTCTATTGCTCTCACATTCTCTCTCTGTCCCGCAATCGTATATTGCTCATGCGAGTTTTTTTTAACGACCGCTCTATAGGCAAATACACTCTTGGAAACGCGGCTTATAATAATTCTCATAGGTTACATCAAGTTTATTCAGGTATCGCGACAGGTCGTTTGATAATTCATGAAAAATGTTGAATTTTCGTATTCCCCGGAGACCCAAGAAACTAGGCGCCCACGTACTTGCCGTGCGCGCGAAAGAGCAGAAGCGCAAAAGCGTAATGCAACAAGATATGAGTGGTCATGTAAAAAGAGCTACGTGACACTGCAACATTCTCTGAGCTCCAGTCAGGATATATACTCTCTCTCTCTCTCCTCTGGCTTCTCTTCGCAGCTCTGCTTGCCTCTTTTCACTGTCTCTCTATTTCCCTTTGTACTGCAACTGAATGAAACTTGCCACGCCATTTTTATATTGCGCCGCGCTCGCTCTCCACGACTACTCGTATATCATTCTATCTGCTTCTTTCAAATCAGTCCACATTTTTTATTCCTGTGAAAAGGAATAAGCGAAACGTATACTTTTCATTTCGCTAATGGACAAGTATTTGGTTAATTATTATAATTGCGCTGCGAAATCGGTTATTGACAACAAATGAAATCGAATAAATATTTCGATGTGATTTTATACATGTGGATTCAGATGATTGGATTGTGAGTTAAAAAGTTCAATTAATGTAATTGAACAAATATCACATTCGTCTGCACTAGAAGCTTCTTTCATTATTACTGTTTATTATTATTTAATAAAATAATTCGATCGACTTAGATTACCATCGTATCAGGCACGAATTTCATCTTTGAGATTTTACATTCAGATAGAAACTGTATAGCGAAAAGTAACAAAGCGAAAGTCGCGCAGCGTCATCGGGAATTGGTAGAAAAACGACAGGATGAAATATATTTCGGTCGGGAAGGGCTTTGAATGGTTGACTCTAAAGTGCTCGGTAGCTTTGACTCTTGTCGCGACTCTCTCTGTCGGCTTTATCCATTTACTTTACGGGAACTCTCTCTCTTTCACACACACTTTGTCGAGAGTCATCAGGTGCTCCTACACACCGCTCCAGCACGAGCTTTTTGCAGGCGCGATATCCGACACTGATGCGTGAGCAATTTTCTCGCTGAGGCTGCACTCGAAAAAGTTATATCCGCTTGCGCGCGGAGACGACGACGCCGCCGCCGCCGCTACTAGCTCGAATAGTGCGAGATTGCCGAGAGAACGAGTTTAAGGAGGGGGTCTGTGTATTATGAGCGACACGTTCGGCAAACTTCTTGCTCATAAAAGCGCAACTCTCCAAAGTATTATGGTTTGCAAGTGCGCTTACAATGAATTTCCCTTTTGTCTCTAAATGTACCGCGTTCGCGAATGAACTTCATCTAACTACGCCTCTCTTTCTTTCTCTCTCTCTCTCTCTCTCTCTCTCTCTCTCTCAATAAATTTCACGTTTTACCAATTACTAACTTCAACACGAGAGGCTTATTAGAGGGGAATTTTTTTTTACTCTTTCCATCGTCGTCGTTATACAGTGGAATATGCAATTTCAAACGACTGACACTGATACTATGGAATCGTTTTGCGCGATGTACACGCGGGTATTATGTTCGTGGATCTCGGGTCTCGGTATTTCCAACAACCGGATCAAATCAGCCAAAGAGAAAATACAAATGTCAACGCTGTTTGGTGTAATGGATATTGCTATGCGAACAAGCCACTACGCACGTTGCAGATTGCGTAAATTTATATATCCGCGCGATTGCAAATACAATGCGGAGTTTGTTTTCGAGAAATTGGTCGTAGAATAATTGGGGTTAGTTTGTTGGTGCAAGAGCGAGCGCGAGTACAGCATGGGGTGGAAATTAGGGAGGAGGCGCAAAGTTCGAAGCAATTAGAAAGAGCTTCGAGTTTACTTGATAAACAGCTTTGACACAAGGGAATCCTCTTGTGAGCTATTTGTCTTGGGTTCCAGCTGTGGATTAAATGAGATTATCAACAAAGGAGGTGGCTCGGGGGAGGGGGAGTTTTCGAGCGGTAAGGAGCGAGAATACGTACCGCAAGCAAAATGCGCATAGAAGCATCGCGGTCGCGAGACGGTGTCGCTTATGAAACGCTCACTTTCCATCTAAGACGGCGCAATTGCAGTTGGCAACAATCCGCTAAGCTGAAAGCTCTCGAAAGGGCGCCCCCCCTGCCCTCCCCACTCTTCAAAACCCTAACAATGCCCATAGATCCGCAACTAGGCCGCCTAATTGCCGAGGAATTATTCGCCCTCCGAGGAAAGAGAAGGAGAGAGGGGGGGAGAAGGTTAAAACTCATGGAGCACTGCGAGAGAAGAATGAGAGAAAAGCTGCTGTCGCGGCCGCTGGCTGCTTTCTGTGGAAGAAAAGAAAAGTCGCACAATCGCTAGGCCTATTAATGCTCTTATTCTCTCTCTCTCTCTCTCTCTCTCTCTCTCTCTCTCTCTCTCTCTCTCTCTCTCTCTCTCTCTTTCACTTTTTCATTCTTTCTTTTCAGCGGAGGGCCAATAAGCTCACGCGATATTCGCGCAAAAAATGAGCGATTGCACATCGAGCGACTCGACCATTTGTTTTCATAAATGCGCTCTTTAACGATACCCGTTGCCACATTAAAGCGCGGCGGCGGCGGCGGCGAAGCAGCTGTGTTGCATTAGCTAATTACCGAGGTAATGCGCGCCGGAAAAGCTGGCGCGCACCGGACTTTGTTCTCTTTTCTTCTCTCGATTGTTGCGTCGCCCCGCCACGCCGCGAGCTACTGCTGCTGCTGTTGCCTCCCTGTATTTTCCTTTATGTCCTGGCAATGCCACCTTTTTTATTGCCTGCCTCCTCGTTCTATCCTCCGGCTGGCTAGCTGCACCGCTGCTACTGCTGCTATTGCATTTTTGTTTCTTGCAATTAAGGCGCCCCGTCTCTCGTTTTTGTTGACCCTGTCTCTCGCGCTGTACACAGACACACACACACACACACACACACACACACAGACCGAGCTAATCTAGAACGACCCTAGTCGCGCTGAATTTAAAATGCTTTCAATTTACCCAACGCGCTGCAAATACATACGTTATGTTTTTACCTACCAATTTTTTCCGTTTCTTCCGTTTTTTTGTTTTTTTTTCGAATGTACACCCACAGTGTATATCCCTGCCGCGATATTTGTCGAGCGAATCATCAACATTGTTCTATTGTTTCACGCGACACAGGATTGTTTTTTTTTGCCAATTCGAGTCTCTTTTTAGCATTGTATACGCATAAATGCTGATTGCGAATGCGATTCTTTTTACATGCTGACAATATATCGCTCGTCTCGTACGTTTTACACGCGCTTCGTGCTGGTGAAGGAATTTTGATGCCATGTTTTGTCAGTGGAAAAAACATGTGGTATATGAAGTTCGGCTTTTTAAACACTTGTTTGTCATGATAATTAACGAGACCGCCGTGGAGCGCTCGAAAACGGGGACTCTATTTTTTACTTTGTGTAATTGAACGAATTTACTGAAAGAATAACGAGAGAGAGAGAGAGAGAGAGAGAGAGAGAGAGAGAGAGAGAGAGAGACCGACAAAAGAACGAAATAATACGTTATAAAAGATTCACGAGAAAAATAGTTACAAAAATTTTTTTTAGTCGATAGATTTGCTTGAAAATTATTTTCCCACCCACCTTGAAGCATTTCCAAGCGTGTAAACAAAGATTCATTAAAATCTATCGAGTAGAAAAGTCATACCGCTTGGCAATAAACACACACACACACACACACATACATCCCCACGGACAGACGCCATAAAAATATGACTTTGTCATCTCCCCGTGATTTCTAATGACAAATATATGAAAAAACTTTTTAATGATTACCCGCAGGAGATTTAGCTCTGTCAAAAAAACCAATATTGAAGCATAAAATATCAAAAACAAAAAAAATGTAGCGAAAAAACTAAAATTTTCAAAAAAAGCGAAAACAAAGTTTTCTTTCCAAGGAAGCAAAAGAGAGTTGCTTGCGCATATTTAATGCCGTGACGGGTGCATGCTGACAATCGATTGATCCCTACACCCTCCACAGCCGCGCGATGTCGGTTCTTGTTGCCTTGAGGCAGTCGTTCGCAGCCCGATGACGATCGTCCCTCGTAATGCGACGAAATCAACGTCAACTTAACGGCTGACTATAACTCCAAAGGCTCGAGGTTTAACTCGGCATAAATTTTCGCGAATGCCAAGTGCGCGCGTGTACATGCCAAACACACAGCCGTGAAAATGATCGAACGGTTGGTCTATACGATTATAGTTGCAGCCAGTTGTGTGCTCGCTTTTCGTCATTTCATTGGTTGAGCTATTAATTGAATAAACGTTTGTCATTTGTCTTCTCTTGTATATCTACATTGTCGTCAATCGAGCACCAGTTAACCAACAGAACGAAATAACTTTCTATTCAGTTACCTTTATTCACTACGAACAAAGATTGCATTACGCAAACAAACAATGTACGACAACGAATCGTCGAATTGGATGCTGTTGCAATCGAAAGTTTGTGATCAAAAGACATTACACTCCGACACTCTATACCGACGGCGTGCTTTAGGAAGCGTCGAATCGTAACGCTGAATGTTGTTGCAATCAAAGGCATGATAGTCGGAAGTCACTGCGTGCACCGCGAATGTCTCGGTGTGCTGCTTTGCAAAGCACGGAATTGCTGCGTCGAATGTAGTCGCAATCAAAAGCTTGATAGTCAAAGGACACTGTGCCACTATACGCACTAATGTCTTGTTCGTAGTAATAGCGCGTGTACCGAAGAGAATAAAAATAATAATCCACGAGCTGCTCTATCTGCGGCAGAGGTGTACAGGGTAATCCATATAAACACTTGATCCGGGCTTATTTCAACACTCGCTGGGGCTTGCTCTCGAAGGTGCACTTATTTCGCTCTCTCGAGGGATGAATGATTTGGGTGGTAAGGCACGTTACGCGAGAAAGAGGGGGAAAAGAGGGGGAGTGCTAACTGGGTTATACATCCGGGAGAGTGTGCTCATCTGGAGGGCGACCGACGAGCTGAGAAAGAGTGGCAGCACGTAGCTGTATCGGTCGACGACGACGACGACGGCGGCCCTCTCGAGGAATCTATTCCGTCTATATGAACCGAGCCAGCCACTTCTCGTCCAACGATGCCCTCCGACCATGTTTTCGCTCTTACTCCGACTCTCCCTCCCACCCTCTCATCGCACATATCTATATACCGAGAATCCATTTCGACGTGCCTGTCGCAGTTGTATCGACTACGTACGAGTGTGCCTCACTTTATTTACTCATTGATTCTCGCGAGACGAATCCTTGGATTTTATTCTACGCTCACTACACAGTGGATTTGATGAAAAAAAAAAACAAACAAAGCCCGTTTCAAAAACGCTGCGCCAACTTTTGCGATGATATTTCTATTTACAATGGATGGAGAGCAAACAAGTTTTTTGAAAAACCGTTCAACGTTGATTGGTATGCTTTTGGCACGAAAACACGAAAAAAAAAATTCGTTTTAAAAAAAGGCTCTGAAAAATGTATACTCGATAGATCTTTATAAAACTTATTTTCTCCCCTGCCCACCACAATTTGCAATAGTTTGAAAATCAATGATGACGATTCCTCGCAGAATCGCCACAACGATTGGAAAATTATATTCGCACATGCATGCACGCAGACCCACAGATATCACGAAAAAAAATTTAAATATGGACTCTACATGATGTGTATAGATACATAAAAAACGAACGTGAACATTTTCACGAAAACATAGCTTCCTCATCAAGAAGCAAAAGTAATTCTCTTTTCATTCCAATCGTGCCGAACATTATCAGTTCGGAAACTAAATAGCCATTATCATTTGAAGCTCATTGCTAATTGATTTGTTCAAGTGGTAAATTATACGTAATGATCAGGCTTACGATTTTTACAAAATTGTCGGGGGGTAGGGGTATAGCGTCGAATATCAATATTATATGGTATTTCACCTGTGAACATGCAATATGTATGATTATTAATACTGTTTCACCTAAAATGGTCATTAAGCATGAAACGTAAGCTTTCATTGAATGAATTATTAGCGGCGAATTAAAGCAATCCATTGAGCAGAAACAGTGCAGATAAAAAAAAAGAACGAAAAAAAAATCGAGAGCGGGCAAAACGGGCTTTGACCGAAGAAACGGATTAAATGTTAGTTAGAGACAAAAGAATGTTTCAATTTGCTAAGAGGACACGACGCCGCTTGTTCGAGCGGCAACCACTTAGCAATGTCCTGAATTAAATAGAAAGAGCGAATAATTCTTAGGGGGGTAATGCGCTCTCCACTTCAACCGCACGGTCGCTTTTCTTTGTTTTCTTTTTTTTTTTTCTATAAACGTTTCTCGTTTTTCTTTTTCTTTTTCTCCTTTTTTTTATTTCCGGTCTACTGAAACTTTGCCTAAGTATTTTTCTCGGGTGGGGTTCGTTTGCACATGACAGACTATTATTCTATTTCAATGAAGTAGCGCCGCGCATGTGAGTCGACAATTTCCCTCTATTTCCTCTCTTTCAGCGTATACGTCTCGCATTACCATCAATTTGCGATGTTTTTTCGCTGACAATTTCTCACACTTGCGTATTTTCTGTCTCTCTCGTACTGTCTCTGTCTGTCTCTGTCTCCTCTATATCCCTGGCAACGTTTGCTCCGGTTCGCAGCTATAATTATCCAAGTTATCCTGCCGCAGCTGCAAACTCGTTTTATTACGCGGTTAGCACTCTCTCGTCGCACGCGCACGCGGTGCTGTTATATATACATATATCTACGTGTGGAACACGTTCGCGCGATAGAGAAGAAAAGCTTTGTCCAAACTCTCGATGAGATAGAGCTGCCTGGAAATTTCGACTCACGCCAACCTACTTGCAAATTAACAACTCATCCGCCGCAACCTAATTGCATTCGAACCACGATTCCGATATCAATTTCAAATTAACGCTTCCTCTGATTTTTGTTAAATTGAACTTCATTGCACCGACTATTCGCGAGGTAAAACGATTTGAAAAATATTGCAATATTATAAATACTTTTGCTACGATCCTCATTGATTCGATCTACGAAAGGGGGATGAACGCGCGATTTTTTCAAGAAAAACAGTTTATTCGAAGCGACGTATTCGATCCTCGAAGGAAACCCACTTTAGTCCTGATAAACTTCATATGACTTATAAGCGTAGGGGAACCTGGGGCATAGTGGGCGAGAAATTTGTCTGGAATTCATTTAATGTTTTGTTTCAATCGAAACTTTTTGCGATTTGCTCAGTTATATAAAGTAATGTTTCAAGAATAAAATGGGTAGTTGATTAACTGGAAAAAAAATACTGTAATTCTTTTATATAGAAGAAGATAAACGCAGTCTCGAATAACCTATTCCTCTCCACCTTGGAACGGAATGGGTTTCCCATTAAGAATTAATGGAAACCCATTCCGTCCCGTCTACAAAATTTGAAGTGGAGCGGAATGGGCTCTATTTTTTTTAACCTGTCTATACACAATTATCCGACACTATATTTTGCTTATTTGTTTTATTGTAACTTAATACACAATACAAAAAATTGATAGCATAGAATTCAGTTTAATTTTCGAAATATTTCCAAAACCCGTTACGCCCGCACAATCCATTGCGCCCCAAGTTACCCTAAGTGCGGAGCTTGTCACATTGAAAAAAAAGTTTTGAATCCATTTTTAGTGCAATTGTCAACGAGAGTTTTGAACGTTAAAGAAAAAAGCATCAAATTACAACAAAGCTCATATGGATTAGTGAACAAATTGGTAGCTCGGTTGGATTTATAGAGGGTCCATGTTGCAAAGAGCTCGCGAGTACCGGTTGCTGTGACATGTAGCAGCGAGTGGGTGGCGAGCAGCGCGGTTTTGCGTGTTAATGAGAAAACGGAACGAAACGCTGGCCATACAACTGGCGAACGCATACCACTCGTTTTTTTTTTTTTCATTACTCGCATAACGCGAGTTTCGCCTTTGTATCGGTTAATTTGGCTGCCGAGAGGCAAAATACCGAAATTCGCATGAAAATTCGAGATAAGTCACCGACGTAAATGTTTAAATGCATAAGTTCAGTCTTTTAAAATGCAAATGTACTCAAATATGTATATGACGAAATCCTTAAAAAAACACTTTTCTGGGGTCTAGAATGGCAAAATTTTTTTTTTAATACTAAGGCTTCCGGACCTATTTCCTCTTCTTATTTAAGGCATATAGTGACAGACAATACTCGTGAACATTAGAAAAGTTCGCAGGAACTACTTTTTTCAGCATTTTTCCGATATTAATAACAAACTAAAAATGTAATTATTTTGCAATTTTTTTGATAACTTGCCACCGGCTAATCATTTTTGAATAAAACTTTTTTTCTGCGTAAAGGTCTTCTTTTTTGCTATCATTTTGATTGGTCAAAAATGTATCTAGCGGTCTTAGAAGCCGAGAAATCAATATTTGAAGAAATGCCTTTTTCGCCTATTTTCTATGAGAAAAGTCCATTTGATTATAATGGAAAAATGCCGAGAAAGTAGTTCCTGCAGACATTTCCAATGTTCATGAGCATTTTCCGATACTATATACCTTCAAAAAGAAGAGGAAAAAGGTCAGGAAGCCTTAGCATCAAAAAAAAATTTTTGCCATTCTAAACCCCAGAAAAGTGTGTTTTTTTTAAGGATTTCGTCATATAAACGCGGCGACTCGCTGACGATCTGCTCGTCCGATGTCGTAATTAAATTGTCCAGAGCTCTGCCGTCGCGGAAAATTCAAATGGTGGGTGGCAAAAAATAAAAAAAAAATTACCCGCGCTAATTAGCCACTTTCAGTTACACGCTGGTTTCGTAATGCTGATGGCAACTCGAAATTGAAAATTCCCTCTCTCGTTTTCACGAAGTACACGAAAATTTCAGCGTCAGACAGACGAAAGCTTGCCTTTCATTCTCGAAACTGCATTAAACGTGCGTATTTTGTTTTGTTCTTTTACAGCTCGTCGGCGGGGAATTCGATATGGAACTGAACTTTGTGATACAAGATGCGCAGAATATAAGGCACATGCTGGAGCTTCTTGATCACTGCCCAGCAAACTTACAGGTGAGTTTTAACAGATTTTATCGCGGAGTCATTAACTTGGCTTGCTCATTCACGGCATCGGAAAGACTGACGAGAAAGAAAAACGTTCAAAGACGTACAGTCTTGTTTGTTTTCTTCATTCGCTCTACAGTTGATTCTGTTTTAAACAGTTTGAGCGCAAACTTGGAGCCGATGCAAACTTTGTTGGACGCTCTAATAAAGATCACATGAAATTCAGAAGCGCGCGTTGCGCAAGGCTCAGTTTGAATTTCCTTAGCTGGGAGCTCGGCGCGCGGTGATAATGAAGATTCGAGAGGCGGCGCCGGCGCCAACGGTGCCGAGAAAGAGAGTATCGGCTAGTTTCGGAGTTACTAAGCCAGGTCAAGATCGGCTTTATCCTCTTGGCAATCGTTAAACTTTTTCGCGAAACAGGCGAGGGCGAGAAAACGAAGGGACGAGAGGGGGGAGTTGGAGTGAAAGAAGAGCGAGCTTTCCATCCCGCAGCTGCGGAAGCTCCAAATCCACCTCTAGCTAGAGCTACGCGAAAGCGTCGAGCTCCAAGTTCTGTTTCGGCTTTGCCTAATCCCTCCCCTGAAAAAGTTATTTTCTGTAAATATATGTGCTGCGGCGCTCGCACTTGTATTTATAGTAGTGTTTGCTTGGCGCGTGCGACAAGTCGTAGTTTCAAAAATACACGGTGCAGCAGCTCGGGGGCGAAAAAAAAAGAAAATCGACAATGGAAAAACAGTAGTCATCGTTGTGTACGCGGCAATCGGCCTCTCTGTGATTTTCATGTCGCGCCCGCGCGCGAGTTGCTGCGCGGGTATAGCCCGGTCATATATAGATATATTTTCGTCCGAAAATCGAGTTAGACTGCAGTAGGGATTCGGCTGGAAAACAAATAGCGCGGATTCGTGCAAGGAGTGCACAATCGTAAATTGGAGCTTTCGCCGACGAGGAAATATGCGGATTTTAGTTGGGCGTCGCGAGCTGCAAGTTGCATCCGAGGGAGCTGTCGAGCGTGAAAAACAGGAGAGCCTCGATTATAGGAACGGACTCGTTAGACAAATTTTGCACGATCGAGCGAGCATCCAAGTGGTAAGCTATATACGCGATAGATCCTTCACTCGGTATAATCCTATGTAGATCGACTCCCTGTCTCGCGATCCTTGAAATGTTAATGCTGTTAAGGCAGTTTCCACGTAGCACTCCGTTTCTCCTTCTCTCTCTCTCTCTCTTGCTCCTGCACCTGAGGACATTGCATCACGTTCAGCAACAGCTGCCCCCTAACCATGCAGCCTCCAAAGACATGTCATCCTGTCAAGCTGACATTTGACCCCCCCCCCCCCCACCCCAATCTCTCCTCTGACCTGCACTCCAAATTCAATACCTTTATATACTTCGCATAATTATATTTAACTTTCATACTCAATCGCTCGTCTTTTTCGCATGTACGTATATCCCATTTCACAAAGGTCGGCTTCAGTGATATAGACTCGTAATAGTCAGACAAACCTCATTTATCATTCGTCAATTTATCTAGATCCGACATAACTCAGTTACTATCCATATACCATATAAATAATTGCAATACGAACATTTATCTTTTCTCCAAGTTACGCAATAAATAAATAAGAAATCATAGAAAATATGAGAATCGCGGTGGTGGTGGTGGCAGCGGCGGGATCTCGGTAAGTTTGTTGGCATCGTTAAGCATTGGCTCGGGAAAACCGACGTCGTAAATAAAACTGGCAGTTTTTTTTTTCTCCTCCTTCTTCTTCTCGCACATGGGGCAGCGTAATTCCTACGAGGGTGCGAGAAGTCTATTTGGTGGCCGATATTTTTCTGTGCGGCGTTCGAAGCCTCACGACTGAGCGCGCGAGGGGCTGCCAGGAAGAGCTAGAGGGATTAAAATGGATGAGCAGGTCACATTTCTGCACGCCGCGGTAAACTATCGTATGAAGAAAAACTTTTGGCCTCGTACGTGCGTTAACTTTGAACAAAAACAATAACAAAAAAAAACGTGCGATGCTTTTTCGCATTTATTAATTTATGCTTTTTCATGCATCCTACTTGCGTGTGACGAAACTTTTAAAAGGCGCGGTCACTCTTATGGGTTTTTTTACTGCCGTTGTTCAATTACATTCCGAGGGAAACGTATATGTACACGCGCTCAGTAGTACTCGGAGCTAGAATCTAAATTGGATCGCATAAATGTGCAATCACGTTTGCTGCTGCATTGATCAAAGTCGCGGTGTGGAGCATATCGCACGTGTGTAACTCCCACGTATTGACTGTGGTATACGATTCTATGTAGCGTTCGAAATTATAAATTCACGTTCGCTGTGGCCAATGAATGCGTCTGATTATAATTTAGCAGTAACGTCGATTATTTCGCTGTTTGCGTGTTCTAGTCAGCAGTAGGGCATTATTCTATATGTACGATAATTACGATGTAAACATTGCTGTTGAATAAACAAATAAAAATAAAATGTATTCTTTTAAGCAATGATTAGATATAATGCATAAACATCTTGAGTAAAAGTAGTAGTGTTATTACCAAGTCAATGTTAGCCAAAGCAAGTGCATTTTTAACTTTCCATGCATTTACGTAGTCGCCGAGAGCAGAGCTATGTGCATTTTACAAATCCATGGAAAACTTTTCTGAATCTGCATTGTTCGAGCGCGAGTTCTGCGCGAAGCAAGTAAAAGCGGAAAGAGAGAGAGAGAGAGATAAGTAAATAGGTACAGATTTTAGTAGTGCTTCCAAGTCAAAAAAGTTTTGCTTTTAACATATCCCAACTTTGGAGTTTGTTGTTCGCGGCGTATATTGAAAATCATCGAAAGACGACAGCCACAATATACGTAGGTACACGAGAAATAAAGCTGCAGAAAGTTGAATGCATTAGGAATAAAAGCACGAGGTGAATGTAAGCCTCTCTCTCTCTATCTCTTCTGGCTCTGCGGTTTGCGCGAAGAAGTCGCGTGCACTCGGCAATGAAATGTAAAGTTGTGTAAAAGTGTCTACGCGAGCCAGATGCAAGGGTGTTATCTGTTTGACGCTTGGCGAGGCGTACAATGGCCAAAGTTTCGCTGCGAGCTTTTGGGCCACGAGCGCGAAAAACATAATGATTCAAAGCCGTGGAGAAGGCGGTTCTGAGAAGGGGACATTGGCGACGACAGCTTGGCTTTCGTCTTTTTCAAAAAAGCATAAGGCTTGATTGCCGTGCCTCGTCTTGCTAAAAGTACGCATATATACATAGGTACGTCGCGGCATAAGCAAAAGTGAGATAGAAAGAGCTCTCTCGCTCTCGGGCCTCTTGCTAGCCTCCTTTTGGTAGACCTCGCTGCTCCCGGATACGCGCGAGCTACAAAGTCGAGAGCCGTCTCCCCCCGCCAAGAGAAATAGTTGCGCATCTCAATCGAAGCTCGCTCGCTGGCTCGCTCTTTGCAAAGTATGCTCCAATTTGGATGCGCGTTGGCTGCAATAGCTGCCGGGGCAAACTATGTTGCATCTTCTACCTCCGCCTCTAAAAGACCAATTCTGTATTTTTTTTCTATTTTTTTTATTTTGTTTTGAGAAGAGAAAGTATTTGGGGGAAGAGAGGAAAGAGTTTCGAGAGCAGCGCGAATGGCCCCCGCAGCGCAATAAAGTTCGTCGAGTATTCTTAAGAGTTTCATAAATGCGCGGTGGTGTAGTCTTTAGCAGCGAGCGGCTTCCTAGAGACAAATTTCCTGTTCCGCCAGAAGTCCACTCGTCAAGTTCAAGAGCGAGGAGCCGAAGATTAACTCTGTCTATCTCGGTTGCACAACCTATTGCCCCGGCTGTACAGTTTCTCCTTTCTCGCAGCTTGCAATAGAGCATCGTCATTTCCTAACTCCAAGCCGGAAAAAACGACTCCGCTATAACATTAACCGACCAGACGCAATTTCGCCACGTTCGCGTAAATATTTGCGCTTCTTTCTCCGGCTCTGTTTCTCCCAATTTTTTTTTCTTCACTTTCATTCCCTCACCCTCTAAGCGCGCTGCTTCTTCCGCAATTCTAGTTTGTTTTTCTTCATTTGCGCTGTCTCGTCGTCATTGTTGCTGTCTCTTTGAACACTCTAATTTTCATAACTAGACAAAACTTACAAAGGGGGACGAATCGGCCTTTCTTTTCTCGTCGTCGTCGTTGTCGTTGTGTCGCGCCAAACAATATTACACGTTTTACCTTGTTGTTTTGTATTATTCTAAAGACCAAAAAACTCATTAAAGTTCTCGTCTGCGCCCTGGGTCTTGAGAGCGCAATTTTGCAACGAGATTAAATGCAGGATCGTATTAGTGTTTAGCGCACCGGAAATTTGAATAGCAAAGACGCATTAATTATGAAAATTGAAAATGCTTTCCATTTACTTCCAAGCTCTTTGCTCTCTCTCTCTATCTCTCTCTCGCCCCGAGAATTTAATAAAGCAAGCGAAACTTTGCCTTGCAAATGCGCGCTTTAAAATGGCTGGCAGAAAAAATAAAGAAAACTAAACTACCCTGGGGCGGTAAATAAGAGCGCGCGTGCAGCGTACATATAATAAAAATATTCAAGAGTTAGTGTTTTTTTCCTAACGATTCATCTCGGAAGTGAGCTCGCACGCTGCTATTGCGCGCGTCATTCATACCCAGCGTGTCAGCTCATTCGCGCTCGCATTTAATATTCGCGCGTTTACATAACTCGGAGCGAGAGAGAAAGAGAGAGAGAGAGAGAGAGAGAGAGAGAGAGAGAGAGAGAGAGAGAGTTCGAGCGTGTGTGCATTTCCGCGCGGCGTGAAAGCGCTCGGTTGTTTTTCGGAGCGCGAGCTTTTTGCGCGTCGAGCGACAGGCTAACGCACAGCTGCGCCCGTTATTAGTATGCACCCCAAGTCTCTGGCCTAATGGCTTCCGGCCTCCACGTAGAACCAACGAGTCGGAGACAGACTGACTGACGAGAGTTGTCCGCTTGCCTTGGAGCCTCGCTTCTCGCGACTGACGCGACACGACCTACTGACTGACACACTAGCTATAGTATATACGTCCGACTATCTGCCGACTCTGCCTTCATTTACTTTCAACCTTGTCCTTTTTTTTTCTCCGGCCCCCGCTACCATCCCTAACACTTAGGAAAATAATCTTTGAGAATCGGAGGGGTTTCCCTCGTAAAAACCATTGATTTTTCTTTTTTGCTGTCCTTTATCGTTAGTCAAAAGAGGGATTTCCAATGGCTGGATGGACGTCAATCTCCTCGTCATTGGAAATATATTTCGAACAGAGAGAGAGAGAGAGAGAGAGAGAGAGAGAGAGAGAGAGAGAGAGAGAGAGAGAGAGAGTGAGAGAGAGACAATTTGCTTCCATCGGACGGATTTGTCGTGAAAAATACCGAGATAAAAGCTTCCATTGTTGTTTTATTTTCTTTTTCTCTAACCCTCCTCTCTCTCTCTCTCGCCCTTTTTCGCTCCCTTTCTATTTCAACGTCGAATCGAAATTTATTGACGATCGGGGACGTCGCTTCGATTATTTATGTCTTTGCGTTCCAACGTATTTATTCTGTCTGTTACAATCAAGGTCAATGGTTCTTTGTTACATATTACTATACATCACATTCAACTATACATCAAATTCCATCGAAAAGTATATTTTCAAAAGTAAAATCATTATCTCGCGTTTTTAATTCCGATATCGAGTAATTCATTAATTTATAGTTTACGTAACTTGCAGTTACTTTGCGTGATAGGGATACTCGTTTCCGAGAAAATTAATTTACGTAGCAGTTGCGCAACGTGCGATTCGAGCTGAAATATAAATTTAAAGTTTTCTTCGCTTAAAATTAGCAACTCAATTTGGCACGGTAATTTAGCGTGAATTTCAACGTGAACGACAGCGAGAAGTGCATCTTTTTTACTCGCTCGGAGGAAAAAAGAAAATAATTAGAGCGCGTAAAAAGTGCGTGTGAGCGTGAGTGAAATGTATATATCATCCGAATGGCAATAAAAAAAAGTGAACGTCGCCTTTCTCTCTCTCTCTCTCTCTCTCTCTCTCTACTTCCCTCGGTACCTCTCTGAGCTTGGCAGGTCAGCTAGCCAGCTCGTAGGAGAATGAGAAGGATCGTAATATGAAAGCGCGTGCACGCTGCCGCATAAAAAGTTGAGAGAGAGAGAGAGAGAGAGCACGAGAGCAAAGTGACGATGCAGCTTAGTAGAGATGAAATTGAAAAAAAGAGGTCGCACAAAAAAACAAAGAAAAAAGAAACACTAGAGCGAGCAGAAAGGGGCGAACAATAAGGGGTAAAGGGTCGAAGTGATCTGTATGCGGCAGCCGACTGTCGCCGTGATGATACTGCTGGGCAGGAGGGGGGGTGTTGTGCGCAAGCTGGATGTGTCTTTTGTAGGTGTGCGTCCGGAGAGCGAGGAGGCAGATTATTATGCCAGCGCGTAAACAACACGAGCAGACTGCGCTGTGCGCGGGAGGAGAATGAGGAGCGAGCCGCCGCCGCCGCCGCCGTGATGTCGCCCGTCCGCGCCAACGACTCGTCTTATTCTCGGCTCGTTCAATTACATGCCGTCTACACCACATTTACACAAAAGCTACAACAGTTGCGCAATATGAATTTCGCGAATTACCCAAGCGATCATTTAATTTGGCGAACTCGATATCAAATATCTGTCTTTGCGTGCCAGTGTACAACTATGAAAATCCAATAAAATCGATCGGTACGACCCGCAAGTCGAACGTTCGAAGCTCGTTGTTGACAACTCGCAGTGAGATACCAAAACTGACGCGTCGCGTCGTCGCGCTGCAAGTTTGTTAGTCCAGCGCATTATTTAGTAACTCAATGTTAGCGCTTGTTTGATTGATTAGGATCTCCGTGTGTTTTATTAATTACGTTGTAGTGTAAAATAACAATGCAGCGGCTGCGGTGTTTAGCCGAGCAACGAGAGAGCCGCAGCGTTGGCGAAAAATCCGCAACGACTAAACGCGTGCTGGGGAATAAATAGAAGTTACACGTAGGCGCGAGATTGCGAGGTAAATGTTGCAAGCGCCTGCGGGAAAAGCTTGGCTAAGATGTGTAAGTTGGAAGCTTTTGGTAAAGCGAGTGCGCGCGCGGCATCTCGATCTAATTCGGGCTTATCTCCAGCGAATCCCAGCGGGCTATATGAGAGAGAGAGAGAGAGAGCGCCGCGTGTCGGCTCATCGCGGGCCGCTTATGCAAAGCGTCCGCCCGTTGCTACTATATACGAGAAAGGGCTGCTACTCTCCCTCTCCCTCTCTCGCTCTCTATCTGAAATTTTTCGATCGAAATTGCGCCGAAGCTCGTGCAGATTCGCGGCGTACGCGCTTCCGCATACATACATCCAATACCCGCGGAAACATCCGCTGGGATTACGCGCTGGAAAAGTAATTTTCCTTCGGCTACCAGACCACCACCACCACCACCACCCACCAGCAGCAGCGCTTCGCCCATTCTCTCGGCTTTTCCCTCGCGGCAACCTACCTTTATTTCAGCTTTTTTTCTCTCTCTCTCTCTTTCTCTCCCGCGGCGTATTCTCTCCTCGAGTGCACTCTTTATGCTATCTTTTGGGGGACTTCACTCACTCGCTAATAGAATTTGCATTGTCAATCGTAATATTATAGCACTTAATGCGACAAACTCCACTGTCTAATTAATCACTTGAAAATCAAGTTTTATTGACTTTTCAACGTTTGTCGTATCGTTTGTTGTATCGACCCAGTTGTCATTAGAGGCGTGAATTGTATTCGTTGCCGTTAATGAGCTTTTCGATTGCGACATCAAAGCTACCGTGAGTTACGCTGTCACAGTGATATTCCGAATATGCGCGACAAAATTATAAGTGGCGCTTCACTCGGGTTGTATGTACGAGTATATACCGATGACAAACTCTTTCATTGTTTCGCGTGAGTGAGCGGAAATTTCTGTCGTTTTGTTTTGTGCGCCAATGTAAGGTAGAAATTATTTGCACGCTACGTTGTTCTGCCGGAAAAATATACTCGATGTATCGCTGTTCGTTTAACAAGCACGCAATTTCGACCAAATACACTGCTGTTTCATGCTGAATTTTCTCTCTGGATAAATCAGCCGTCACGTCGGTCTAGCAACCAATAATAAAAATCTCCAAAAAAAAAGAAAGTGTTTGTTCGATTGAAAAAGTTGGCATTTCTGATTTTCTTTTCTTTAATTTTAATATCAGCATAAATATTGAAAACGATAACGCACTCGTGTAAAAATATATCAGCCTTAGAGTAGTAGTAAAAGAAACGAGAGAGAGAGAGAGAGAGAGAGCGAAAGCGAGAAAGAATTGAGAGTTCGCTGAGCAGTAGTCAGGCGTTGATGCTTGCACTTATCTCTACTTATCTGTTTACAAACCACTGACTTATCCGCAACTGCGAGCGCGCTGGTCCGCGAGACGCAATCTTCCGTACAAATAATTTGAGCTTTGGCTTCGTTCGCGCGTACGTAATTAGCTTTGCAGAGGGGTTGCTATATTTTCATACAGAGCTTTGAGCTGGAGCATCGCGTTCGCGTTTGCTAATGTGTAACTTTATAAAAAAAATATCTTTGCAAGGAGGCACGCGCAATCAATTCTTTTGAACTCCGTATACAATTCAATGTTTTTAATTCAATGCTTTTACGGAGATAGATAGCAATAATTATTTTATTTTCAGTTTTGATCTTTGAAAATAATACAATTCATTGCCCTAATTTGAGCAATATTTGAAGTATACGTGTTTATCAATTCGCACGAACAAGCGTAAAGTAAAACAGGGAAATATATTCTTGTATTTTCAATGCATCAATGGCTCCAAGTTCCTCGTCTTTTCTTGAGAGTTGAAGTGAAAGGCAATGATTTTGAACGCATCATAAATAAATTAATAACCTATGTAATAAGTTTCATTTGATCAATAATTTTTACTTTCGTGCTCAGGTTATTATGATAATATATGATATGATTAAATTATAAAGGCAGCTGGATACGTACAAGTCGCGTTAAAAAGCAAGAGAGAGCTATTCAGCGAGCTACGAAGCGCGTAGTCGTTGAAGTGGCGACTTGAGCTCAAGTTTCGTAGCTTTTTCCGCCTGACTGTATATGTCGTCGTCGCCGTCGTCGTCTCGGCGCAAAGAAGCAGATAAGGCCAAAAAGAAAGTAGTCGCGAGCTGGCAAAAAGGCGATAAAGGCGTCTTTTCTCTCTCTCTCTCTCATCTGGGCGTTCCTCTTATCAATAGCTGAGGCTGTCTCGCGCGTTCTCTCCTTGGCGTCATTGAATTATCCCAATTCCCGGCGAAGACGAGCTTGACGAAAGGGGCCAAGCAGTAGCAGCAGCAATCTCGTCTCTCGAGACACCTGCTCGGCAATCCCGCGCTCGCTGCTGCTCACTGCCAGCCATCACTTTGATGTATTCATCTGGATTCCGTGCAGAGCGCAGACAGAAACTCCTTCCGCGCTATCATTTGTCAGCATTACTCGACCTATCTCTACCACCCTACCTTTCGCGGAATTACTTTATTTCGGATTATACCTCGCTTTAAAAGGCTAACTTGGAAAAATGTGGCTATACAGCCAGATCCAGCTTACGGAAGATACTTGCTATCGCGGACTGATCTCCTCGTCGTCGTTTTATTCAATTCTTGATATGTAGAAAAAAATTAGCAGAATCGTTCTCTATCTCCACTGCGGGCGCGACTCGTTAATTTTAAACGATTGAATTATCCATTGAAATTGCCTCTATGCATTTTTCAATTCTATCGTACATCCATTTGACAAAGCGTACTATTTTAAACTCGATGGGCTTCAAATCATTCAAGCGGTCCGTACATTTCAATTATCGAATAAAACATTTGTTATTGTGCTCGGTACCTCGACAATTAATCTTCTACGATAAAATATTTAATCCGGATAATACATATACGTATTTTTTAAAGGCAACGCTTGGTTAATGTTTTATCGATACTTTGAACGATCGGCAAAAGAATTTGCTTTCAAAGTGCTTTATAATTATGGATTTTCGCGTGAATTATGGAAAATGCGCCAATGAGCACTGAAAATGTATTTCAAATGCGATTCATCTCGAATGGAAGTCGAATTTAACGAGATAAATTGAATTCATATGAAGGTAAATTAAATAAATGTTTGAAATTCACGATCGAGTTTCAACGCGAAAGCTGTCAGTTTCAGCAGTTAAAATCAAGCATATCAGTCAGTTGTACGAGAGCAGATTAATTCAGTTGCAGTTTTTTTTAAAGAATTTACCGATTGTGAGATTCACGGTGTAGCTTGAAATCTACTAGAGCTTATAGACACACACTAAGACGCATGCAGACGGGTTTTGTTGTAATTTTCTATAATTGAAAGCTAGAGTAGCAGTATAGCTCTTTGCGAGTTTTCCACGTAAAAGGCAAGAATGGGTAGGGCGTATTGTTTCGCGTATCTTTTGTCGACTTCCGAGTTCGTTGATTACGCTCACTGCTCCGTGTCAGTGCTTCAATTCGCAGATTCAGTTGTGAAATTGTTCCGAAGAGTCGTCGTTTGGCAAAAATGAAAGCGTGTACAAGAGATGAAATTTTTGCCGTTATTCGAGTAGAAGGGCTTTTGTGGTGGTTTCGTCGCGGCGGAAAGAACTTAAAACCAGCGCAATTCGTCTCGAGTTCTCTCTCCCTCTCTCGGTCTTTCGCGGTGGGTAAGCGAGAGCTTGAACCGAAGTTTAATCGGGCTCGCGATTAGATTTTCCGTGAGTGTACTTTTCGAATTTACGAGGAGCGCGCGCGGAGCCGCAGTTTGAGAAATTGCTCCACCTCGTATAGATATATACAGATACATCGAGAGGAGGAAGAAGAAAACGCGCTAAAACGCGCCGTTCAGTTCGAGGCGTCTCTTCATGAAGATTTTATTTATGGCGGCTTCGCGTGCACTCACACTATCGTCTGTTTCGCCTTCAAGATTCGATTTAGCCTCGCAAACGCGATTCATTATTCAAAACTACCTTTGACACGCTCGTATCCTCTATCCTCTCAAATATGCGCATAAATCCGACACACGTTCCTTCGCGGAATCATCCATTTTATACGATACATTGTTATCTTTCTCGCCTTTTCGCCATTTTCGCCATCGAACGATGTCATTCTTTGTGCGTCAACCATGCTTGAAGGTAGATTGGTTTGGATAAATTAATAATTAAGAGTCGCCGTCGGTTCGAGCGAAGAAGAAATAGCTTTTTGTTTTCGCGTCAAATTGGATTAATTTCAACTGGTCAGCCTTCTTAATACTACTACGTATATAATCTATGCTAATCTGACGGATACTCTATGCTCTGGTCTAGCGGTAAATTTCCGACAATCCCACGACGCCACCGCCGCGCCGCGTCCCAGTATTATTCATGCTTAAACGTTTTTATTATGCAAATTTAGTTCTTTGTATGTGTTCAACGCCAATTTGTCTTGCAAAGCGTATTGAAAGTTTACTCTTTATTACTTTGAATAACTTTAGTGGCATCAAATACTGTTTTGCGACATTGAAAGCTCCACCACGACCCGCTCTGCCACTAATTCAGAGGGGTAAAAAACAATTTTCACTATACCAAGAATAATGTTGCCTTCAATATTGAAACTTCATTAGGCAGTGATTTACAGTTTAATATCAGAGTGCAGGGCATATGCATTTAATGGCTCGGTTTTTTTTTCTCTTTTACTTCTCGAGAATCTACTTTTCTAGGCAAGCGGCGCATCTATATTTCAGAGCTTTTATGACTTTTACAAGCTTTTTCGCTCGTTTCGCAATTTTTCCCCCGTAAAACCTTACACTTTAGCGCTTCCAATGCAAATGTCTAATGTTACTTTCGCGCGCACTCTCCTCCCCCAAAGTAATTCAGCCTCAAGTACAATAAGTTACTGGTCGTAAATCGATTTATGTTACATTTATTTTACGAGTAATATTTTTTTACGGTTATTTCACAAAAAAAAAAAAATACGAGTGCATCAGAGCGAATTCTCTGCAGCTGTATATACGCGAGTCAATAAAGTCGATAATTCAACCGTGCGTGCGGAACATCACCGAAACGGAGTAAAAAAATATAATAATCGATAATCCATTTTTAATTATATCGCGATATTTCGAAAGTTTTACGATGGAATATCGCGCTATATATAGGTATTACAAAGAGCAGTGTAACGCGGTTCAATATAAATTCATAGTCTCTCTCTCTCCCGTCGTTGTCGCGAGCTTCGTAATCAATTTTCTCCGTTGGCTTTATAATATTGCCAAGCTATATTAAATGTAGTAAAGTTTGCGCACGCGAGCGCAAAAAGACGGAAAGCGCTTGCAAGTTGCGCCGTGGCGCGCTTAATAACGATTTCCCGGTAAGCAGTAAAACGCCGTAAACTCGGAAAACGATGGTATGCAAAAGACCGAGGGGGAAGAAAATTAATAACGAAGCGATCGCAGTAAGACGCCTGGCAACACTGTTGAAATGTATAGGTAGAGAAAAATGTAGATTGCGAGCGACAAAAGTACGTTAGATTGGATATTGAGATATATCAATAAGTCGAAAGCTTTAAGCGTCGCGTGTGTCGACAGATAAGTTGAATTGAGTTGAAATTTTAATGGAGTGCCGAGTTGACATAGCTGCGAGGATCAGTAGGCAGGCATTCGCGTCGAGTCGCCGAGAATTTTCAGAGTGGAGTAATAAAGTGGCAAATAAAGCGTCAGATCGGATCTCGCGGATCGTAAAGCCATAAAACGGGAGAGCGAGGGCTTCGGTCGCTTATCGAGCGCTCCAAGTGTCGAAGCTTTCGGGAGAAACGTCTAAACGGGTCGAGCTGCGACGAATCCATGCTGGTCGATATATGTATAATCTCAGTCGGAGGAGGGGGAGGCCTGGCGATGATGGATATGCCTGGCGTCGTCGTCGTCGATTCGATGTCGATTGGACGTAACGAGACGAGCTACATACCTCATTGTCGGCCGCCGCCGCCGCTGCCGCCACTCGATTACTCGCATTCAACCAGATCACTGATTGTTGCTGCTGGCTTGACAGTGTGACTTCGATTATCACCCGATTTCGCCTCGATTGCTGCCAATTTCTAAGCTGCCGCTTTCATCGTGCACACATACCTTATACGTATAAGCGTATTTTTGCTATTCCGCTCGCGTGTCTTTTTTTCATAGATACTTCTCGCCTCGACAGCCGTAGCAATCAAGAAAATCCCATCCTTTTATCGATACTCGCGCGGGCTTGACGACCTATCAAAGCTATATCGATTGGATTGCCGCGATGATGAGCAAACTCGACAACTCATCTCGACGCTAAAAAAAAGATAGCTTACAAGTTATGTGCGACAAAAAATCGCGCGATAAAAGTACTGTGATTCGCGCGTAATTGCCACTTGGAAAAAGAAAACTTGCCTAACGAATGTTTTCCTCGGAATCAACAGCAGTGGCTTTATACCGCACATCGCGAAACAAGTAAAACTCGTGTGAAGCTTCACCGTGCGCGCGGACCTTTTATTTTTTACTATCTACTGCTGCTGCCGCTGTAGTACCACCCACGACGACGCTAGCGAGATAGCGCTTCAAAGTTTTCGAATTAGCACAGTCGAGAGTACATCAGCAAATTAAAAGTTTTGGCAGCGATCTCGAATATTTGATGACATAATACAAAGCTGAAATTAAATTTGAAATAAAGTTTACAGCTGGGGAAAATGAAAAACGAAGAAGAAGAAGAAGCAGTGAGGGGCAAGACACGAGGGACATAGCAATGGGGGAGAGAGAGAGAGAGGAGTCGAAGAAAGTTGGCTCGAAAAGTCTCTGAGCTTGAAATTAGTTTTGAAACGCTCTGGCGTTGAGCTTGTTCGAGCGGCCTCCTCTCTCTCTCTCTCTCTCTCTCTGTTTTCGTCGTTGTCTGGAGCGCAGTTTTTCACGAGTGAGCAGAGAGACAAGACTCGGGAAAAGTGCGCAGCTTGCATCGGGAATTTCATTGTCCGCGTCTCGAGCTGACATCTCGATTGAGCTCGAACGAGAGCGAGAGCGGAGTTAGCGTGTTCGTTCAACAATGCGCCGCGCCTCGTCTCTCCCTCTCCGTCCCTCCCCATTCGTTCAATCTACCGTACAACGAACGAACGAACGAATGCTCGATTCTTTTTTTCCGATTCTCGCTGCTCTCTACAGCAACGCCAAAGTTGTTCCGCCTCTCTTGTCGACGAGCGCCGATTGCGTACACAACTTACGGAAAAACTACTTTCGCCAGCTGCCTGATTAAATATCCTTCCGAGCAAATGAAATAGCTGCCGTTTTCGCTTGGCCGTTGATGTTCTTCTCCGAAGGACGCCGACGACGACGAAGACGAGCGAGCGAGCTAGTTTTATACATATTTTTATTCATGCAATTAGAAAGTTTGCGCGAGTGGGCGCGGTGCGGCTGCTGGATGTCGCGCTCGAGTGCGCGTCGAAGCTCACCGGGACTTTAATTGGGGCCTCGGCTACTTCTCGCATAGCTCTATTGCTATCCTCGAGGCAGGCGAGCTTCCAAGCGCGTTGACTTTTGCGCTCTAACAGACCGCGTGTATTTCTAGCTTGGCGATCAGTACGGATTGGCTCGCGGCTGCGGCAACTTCTGATTGGCGCGCCGGCAGCGGCGACGGCGGCGTTGACGGCCCGGTCAGCATTCATTGGCCTCGTTAATCGCCGGCACGTTTTCGCATCGAGCTTCGCTATCGCTTTGTCTTTATTATTTTTTATACTTCATCGTTCGTCGTTGGCTGCTGCTGCTACTGCTGCCACGGGCCACGCCCCATTTGTATGTGACTCGCTGCTTTCTTTCTTTTTTCATTTTTCTTTTTCTTTTTTTTTTTGTTTAGTGGCTTCGTTATCGCTCTAGCTGACACTAATTGTTCGCGTTCTCGACGTCTTCCGATTCTACGCGCGCGCGCGAGAATTCATAGACGTTCATTAGGCTAACGCGAACGGTGGCTGCTGCTGCAGTAGTCTGGCATTGACGGGGCGAAATGGCGTGGAAAAGACTGAAATCCGTTGAAAAGGAACCGAGAGAAAGAGCTCACGCGCGCGACTCTATATCCACTCGCACACATATACACACCCCTCTCTATTCACGCTCTCATACGTGTAGCCTTCGCGAGCAGTACAATGGACTTTTTTTTACTGTTTTCCCGCGCTAAATCCGATTTCGGAAATGGCATTTATCTCCATCGGCTCTCTCCCAGTCAATAACGAGCCGGCGATAAAACAACCTAAACCGTAGAGTGCAGCCTGCTGCTGCTACTACTGCTGCTACTACTGCTCCGAAAGTGCCTCCGAATACAAGTTTAATTCGCTCCCTCGCTGAGAGAGAGAGAGAGAGAGAGAGACAGAGGCTTGAACAGGTGAATTCGCTTCCAGCGCAGGGGCCACAAACAATGCAGGTGCCAAATCCCATTGGGATTTCTGAGCTACGGACGGACTTGGGATTGCTTTCGAATTTAGGATGATGGAAAATAAGAGTATCCTCCGATCCTCTTTTCTTCTTGTCCATTTCATTCTTAAAATTCGACTTAGCACAAAGGAAAAATTAGCGAGAGTAAATTTAAATTTGAAGCTGCAGAAAATGAGGGAAATCATACTCTCGAATGCGGATATAGGCGAGAGGCAGTTTTAAATCGGGACGGCTGCTGAGTAGACGAGAGCTTCGTTGCGAAGAGAGCAAACGGACTCGAGCGCGCACCGTGAAGATTCAATTACGAATGAAGAAAAAAAAATAGCTATACAACGAGCAAGAAGCCGCGAGCTGTTTCTCGTGGGTCCAACGTCGACTTTAGACAATCAAAGTGTAGAATAGACAGCGAGCTGCTGTTTGAAATTCGGAATCAGGCGGCGGACGGGGTCGAGTGGCGAGGCTTTGGTAACGGCTTATTGTTTGTCCGAGTGAGAGGAGAGAGGGACATTTGCGGCGGGAGGGCGTACAGACCGAAAGAGACGCGCCGTCGCGAGTCGATCCAAGCCGCAGGGGGGCGAACTCTATCGGGGAGGGCGATGAGAGGCGGGAATGGATGAGAGCTTGTCGGATAATTGGAATATGGGCTAGCTCTGGCCTGAGGTCACTGAGTGAGAGGAGAGAGAGAGAGAGAGAGAGAGAGAGAGAGAGAGCGCTGAGCAGTATACGGCACGACGATGGGTCACCGGTTAACTTCATTAGCTTCAGGCTCGTGCTGCTATATATAGCTTGGCTGCTGTTGACCGGCTCATCGGCGGTTGCTCCTCGTCGTTTAGATGCAGCCATACAGCCACTGGCGCGTACACGCATCAACACATTTACCGCCGAGCAGCGCGCACGATCAGCCCTCGATACAGGCTGCGGATAGTTTCTCCGGTTCCTATAACTAGTTTGTCGGCCGGTAGACGCTCTCTCTCCCTCTCTCTCTCTCTCTCTCTCTCTCTCTCTCCCTTGGCTTTTAGATTAATTGCGATCAGCCCGCAGCTGATCCTGATCTCTCCCTATCTCCGCCGCCCACACTGTCTTTGCTCTCTCTCTCTCTCTCTCTCTCTAAACTCTCTCTCTCTCTCTCTCTCTCTCTCTCTCTCTCTCTCTCTCTCTCTCTCTCTCTCGACTATTCGACCTTGTTCAACTATCGCTCATCTGCAAACTGAAGCTCGCTCGAGCTCATAACTAGCCCTACAGTCGCCCGCGCAGCAGCAACTACTTGTGCATGCGCTCGCGCGTGCACGCGGCTATATCCCGCTGGCAGTCGCAAACTACTCTCCGCGCCGCGCGCAGCTATAGCCGATCCGCAAGTAGAACGAATAGACTTTAGTCAGCCGCGTGCTATACTGGTTTCTGTAATCACTCGACACTTGCGCGTGTATCGTGTGTACAGCTGCTGCGTGCTGGCATCCGTATCTATACTCCGAATAAAGGGCAGCATTCAATGGGATTCTTGTTCTCTCCCGTCGGAAATTCTATATCTCGTCGACGCGAATCCTTCTAATTCGCTTATCGGACTATCGATCGAATCGGCAGGTACGCTGCGCGGTCTATCAATTTCAGTTATATATAAACGACTTCCGTGGCTTAGATTAGCCACTTTAAAACGATTACTTTCAAAGCTGCGATGAATTTTCCGTGAAAGTGCAATATATATACCTTTTATTTGGCCGCGCGGACTACTTGCCTGCGGCTGAAAATTAATTTCAATGTGATTCCACAGGCTACTATTACTCGCGATAATTTCTAACTTTGAGTTGATTATCAAAGTGCGTAACTCGGTTTCCCCCGCAGCTAACAGCGTTTATAACAGGATATTACGTGCAACACGCGCGCTCTAGTACGCGCAATAAGTGCGTGAGATCGAGACTACTGAATTTTCACGCAAAACTGTATTCCATTCCGAAAGCCATAGTGTGTCGTGAGTTTCTGACTCGAAATTGGAAAAGCTTACGAGAGAATCGATCTTTTTTACGGATTGCAGTGTGCCTAACTGTTCGAAACAATCAGACGGTTTATAGGCAAATCGTAAAAAAAAATTATCGCAAATCTTATAGTCGTCGTGTAAAATCTGGTGAAGGATCGTTTCGATTAGGAAATTGGCTAACGACTTCAAAATTTTCGCTCACTTTACCCAAGTAGCAGCAGCAGCCGTATAGCTACGCCGAGTTTCTCTAGCAGAATGGAGTGTTTGAGTAACCTACTTTCCCCCGCTTGCCACCTATACTCGATCTCTCTGGATAAATGATCAGTAGCGCGTATGTGTACGCTATCAATCCTTGCGATTCTATCTCTCGAAACAAAGCTCGATACTGCTTTTGTTGAAATTTCAGCGAGGATTGTTTCGCAACAAATCGCGCAACTCTGAGAATACATACGTATAAATTTGGAGAGAAAACAAAGTGAATTGATAGCCTGTGTATTCTTTCATTTGCGAGAGCAAAATTTTCACAACCGTACTTTCTCCCGTGAAATAATGATTATGGTAGAGTGCGTGAAAAGCACTCGAAAGCTCGCTAATGAAGTTGGCCGGACTATATGAAAAAAAAAGGTGAAGTAGAATGTATGGATAATTGAATAAATGGATCAGTTTTATGGGGAGCAGAATGAGAGCTGAAGCGGAAGGAATGGAAGAAGAAGAAGAAGAAGAAGATGAAGGCAAGGGAGGAGAAGATGATGATGGCACTTGAGGCTCGGCTAATTAAACGAACCATTAGAGGAAATGAATTTGGAGCGGATGAAGGAGGCTAGCCGAGGAGAGGAGAGTGGAAAAAGATGTGGAACTCAAGCCGAGGGGGTAAAAAAGGCGGCGGCGGCGGTGGCTGTGGCGCGACCATGTGGCTGCTGTTGGTGGGGCGTCGGAGCACTTAAGAGGAAACCCGAGAGCGCTGCTGCGCGAAGTGTGGTTTTGCCGAGGAGGAAAGCACTTGCAGCCCGTGGAGCCTTTGCCGCTCTAACGCGCCCACGCGCTCACTCTCTCTCTCTCTTTCTCTCCCAGTTTCTGCGGGATTTGCAGCGAGGAAGAGGCACAGACTTCGGATTATCCTAGCAGCCTCCTCGCAGCAGCAGCAGCAGCAGCAGCTTCGATTTTAAAACTCGATATCGTATAGTCTCATCCGATCGAGCTGCATTATTCGCGTCAACCCACCGCGCTCAGTTTCTCAACTGCTGCTGCTGCTGCTGTTGCTGCTACTTCTGCCATTTTTTTCTTTCCGACTGCTACTTTAACAAGTTGCTCGAGTCGAAAAACTAAATAAGGTTTTGCAGCTTATGACGGTGTAATCCATCACCCGGCTCGATTCAATCAGCTGTGACCCAAAATACGGTGCTTACGAGGAATTATTGAATGAAGGCACGATTGCTATCAATTAAATATGCAGGCTTATATA
>JAWWMK010000607.1:0-37360 GCA_035047105.1 Galeopsomyia nigrocyanea
GGGAATATTGATACTTATTAGAAAATCACATTCCACAGAGAGAGAGAGAGAGAGAGAGAGAGAGAGAGAGAGAGAGAGAGAGAGAGAGAGAGAGAGAGAGAGAGCTAGAGAATAGCCGTGCAAATTTGATCATGCGTTTAAGTGCATTTCGTCGTATACCTGGGCTAAAATCGAGTCGCGCTTTGATTAGGGATTGTGTTTAGCCATTGACAATTAGAATTTAGCCGCGTGGTGTGCGCGGAGTCAAATCATTGTTCGAAATATCGACGAGAGTAAATTCGAAAATAACATCATTCATCGCTATATGTGGTTTTAAAAACTCGCTCGCTATATTAACAGCAACGAAAACGGATGAGCTTGCAACGCGACACCCATTACGCAAGCAATTATTCAACGCTTTGCAGACTTGCAATATACTTTTTTTTGGATCATCAAGAGCTTTCGTTTACGACGAATTAAGACGACAGATTGAGTTCTTTCTTCATCGCATCCTTGTTCACTTTGCTTGCGTTTGCTTTATCCATCGACTATCAGAGATGTCAATGAGAGAGAATTGATCGATTATATTGTTTAACCTTGACATTTTGCAAAGTGCGAATATTTGAAAATAAAAACATATACTTTCGAGATTAATGATACAAGGAAAAATTGAGTGTTTAATCTCTGAACTACGCTCTATTTTCAGAATCCGTAAAATTCCTCAACAGCGAGCTTTCGCGAGTAAATAGCTTTCCGATCGATAATAACAAGATTACCGCATGATGTAACGTCAATTATAGAAACTCGCACAGTTACCGCTTTCGACCGAAGAAAAATCTTCTTTCTCTCTCCATCGTCTATTCTAAATCAAGCGAATTAGTTATCAGTACGACAAAAAGGGCCGAAATACACCCTCCGACGGAGAAACTCGTAGAGCTGCGCAAATTGTTTGCGTCGTTGCCGAGCGCGAGACAAGCAGCAGCCGGCTTTACCGATTCGGAGCTTGCGGATTTTCGCGTTGCGTCGCGTCGGTAAAACATGTGCGGCGCAAACATGTGACTCTTGCTGTGTGTATTTCCGTCGATGGATTTTCATATTTATGGAAATACATGTAGATAATTTAGAAATTGAAGGAACTATTATTAGATGAACTTTGACGGTGTTGTTGGAATGATGGCTGACGAAACTCGGATGTATCTACTTGATATTGGCTGTAATGAGGAGGCCTGTATATTGATCACTACTACTTCTATTTTTTTTTCGGATATAGATTACAATAATCTTTTAATAAATATTCAGAAGTATGCTTGAATCGATAAAAATTATTCTTTCCGAATATTCTCGAAACTTTCATTCGCAAATAATTCAAAAAATACAATTTTCAACCAAATAAAAAGAAAAAAAAAGATTTTTTGTTTTCATTGAAAATGTTTCGCGGGGTGCGCAGTAGCTAGATGGCGCATAACGTGGGCGTTGCTCACTTTTATCTCTGGAGGAATATTCTCGTCGCGTCGCGTTATAATTTCAAATGGACGTGGATTTGCCATGACGCACGCCACAACGTTTTTCGATCGCCGATTTTTATGCCGATTTCTCTTTCAAATCTCTTTTATTTCCTTTACGGATTTCCAATCGAGATACGTATTTTACGCTATATTTTTGAGTCAATGAGGAATAAATCTTACCTATTGCCCTTCACTGCTGTAGTCCGTTTCAAGGATGAACAGACAACGAGAAATTCCTCGGTTTAACAGGTAAGACACAAAATATTGTTTTTCTGTTCAGTCTGACCAAATTCTGTTGTAACTACTTACTAAGAAAAAAGGAAAAATCACGTTTATCACAGAAAACGATCGCAGCAAAATAAAAAAAAAACGAAGCGAAATCAGAAACGCGTACCACGCCGCTGCTTGTCGATCTTTCGAGAAGCTCGGTTTTTTTTTGTCTTTCCTCTCGACGACAACGAGGAGGAAAACAAAATGAAAGTAGAGAACGCGTTGCGTGATGGCAAAATTTTGCAACCGTGAGCTGCCGATAGCCAACAGCTTACTGACTCTGCCACACATTTACCGTGTTATCTAAGAGTTTTCGCTCTCTTCGGCGCCGTGCGGCTATCCAGTGCTGCTGCTGTTAGTTTCGCGGTGTCTTGCAGAATTTTTTTTTTCGGGGTGGATAATAATGCGAGAAAGTGCGTGTGAAAGTTAAATTAGAATTTTTTTGTTTTCTCCGTCATTTTTCGAGTTGAATTATAAATTATAAGCAACCTGAATGAAAGACGTTAAGTATGAAGTAGTCAAAACAATAGAACAAACATACAAGACGGCAATAAAAAATCAGTGTATTTAAAACCGTCGATCGAACAATGCCGTTCGAAGTTGAGAATTTGTAAGCTTATAAGCCTTCGGAAAACGAAAATAGAAGAGCTTTAACGCACCGAAGCATATGCCGAACGAAGGGAAAGTCCAGCTATTGAAAATTATTGAAATCGCACGTCTCGTAACGATGCTCATTAGCAGTGAATGCGTACAAAAGATGAAAATTATATAAACGTATCAATACTCATTCAGTAGCATCATTATTCTTCATAGTAAATATTGATCTGAACAATTTTCGGAGATACATCGTATACCTAGAAACTCTTTGTATCATAAATTAAATTCGAAAAAGATTTTTTTTTTATTTCGGAAAATTTATATTCTCATCGCACTGCTATTGTCGCATTCTCGGTATGAATTCGATCGAAGAGTTCGCGATTCGACGACGACGACCATGTACGACAACAAAATAAAAATAATAAATCGCACACACGTTACGTCGAAGTATAGACTCGCACCGGGGGGAAGGAGATCGTCATTCCGTTATGACGCCGGTTTTCTGCGCGCGCACACAACGAACTCGATCTATTGACGATTTATGATGATTTTATTGTTTCGTTGATGTTCAAGATTAATTATCCACGAATTTCAAGTACATTGCATTAATTATTTTTCGTTCGCTCAGTGTTGTGCGCGTGAGAATTAGGTTTGCAATGCGATTAATTATATCCGATCTTTTTTTTTCTCAATGCTAACACACCCACTTTCATAGATTTCAAAGTTGTTCGTGTCAAACAGTTTATTGTTCTCTTTCTCGAAGCTTCACACGTCTCTTACAAAATATATCGGACTCTCGCGACAAAAAGACAAAAAAAAAATAGAATTACCAATCATCCCCAACCGAATCATTTACACGAATTCTAATATACACAATAGACTCACCTCTTTCGTGTCAATCCCCAGCTCGCGTCAAACTCACTTCACCACAATTATCAAAACCAATCACCACCAACCGCAGGAATCACCAAATACAAAGCAAATTCACAGTATTAAAATATCACTGTAAAAAACTAAAAGTATAGACGATTTGAAAAATTATTATCGATAGCGAGACACGGTAGCGAGAAGCGAGCACGTAAGTCGACGATCAGCAAGCGAATAACGTTTGTAACGCGGCAGAGAGTGCGAGTGAGAGAAAGAGAGCTGCCAGCAAAAGCAGGAGCAGCAGCACAAAACGCACACCACGCCGTGTGCAACGTGACCAAAGAATCCGCTCACGTGGCCGGTCACGTTGCAGCAGCCGTGCGCCGAGGCCGGCGCTATTACTCGCCAAACATGTATATATACTGCTACGATCAGCTCTCTCTCTCTCTCTCTCTCTCTCTCGACTCTTTCGTGCGTTGTTGCAAGTTGCATTTATGCCTGGGGAAGCATAAATGCACATATTTCTTTGAGCCCTTGAGTGGGTGTGTAGATTTTTTTTTTTTTTTTTTTTTTGAAAGCAGTAGAAATGTTTTTGATGAATTGTTGCTGTATTGCTAATTGGATCACGTTTGGAGAACGGAGAACTTTAATACGATTCTGTTTTTTTTGTTTTGTATGATTACGACAGCGTTTGCCATCTAGATAATGTCTACGTGATTTTTTCGCGTACCAAAGTAGCATCGAAATTAGCCACTCGCGTGAATTCCATTCATACGTGACTTGCAAGCTCATACTCAAGTAATAATCCGCATGTGTACATAACAAATATTTTTTTAAACTCCGTTTTACGAATTTTAGCGACCTTATACATACACTTCGTTTAGTACGCCCGCAATGACTCCTTATCGTCAACAGCGCGTACACTGCGTGAGGTATAAATGAAAAAAGAAAATCTCGATCGGTCACTTTCTTCGATGGTTTTCATATGCACCGCCGATATAGGTATAGGTAATCCAATACTTTTACGTCACATCATAGCTGCAGAATATTGGTGACGTAGGGTTTGATTGGAAGCCGGGCGCTTACGTATATGACGAAATCTACAAAAAAAAGCACTTTTTTGAAGCTCAAAATGGGAAAAAAATTGTTTAACGCTAGAGCTACCGGAGTTTTTTCCTCTTCTTTTTGAAGGTATATAGTGACGGAAAGTGCTCTTGAACATTGGCAAACTATACAGGAACTATGTTTTCGGCATTTTCTCATGATAATCAAATGGGCTTATTTCAGTGAAAATAGACAAAAAACATCAATTGGTTCAAATGCTGATTTCTCGACTTCTAAGACCGGTAGAAACATTTTTGACCAGTCAAAATTGTAGCAAAAAGGAAGGCCTTTATGTAGAAATTAGTTTTGTTTCAAAATAATTATGCGGTAAAAAGTTATCAACAAAATAACCAAAAAATTCAATTTTTAGTTCGTTAAAAATATGAAAAAAACGTAGTTTTTGGAGATTTTTCTAATGTTTATGAGCATTTTCCGTCACTCAAAAAGAAGCGGAAAAAACTCCGAAAGCTCTAGCGTCAACAAATTTTTTTCAATTTTGGGCTTCAAAAAAGTGCATTTTTCGTAGATTTCATCATATACTCGTTCTGTGCTTTTAATTAGCAATTTCATGAGTTGCTCGCCCGATCGAGTCTGCGTTTTTTTTTTTTTTTTTAAACTTCGAATAGTCCAAAATCTTACGCGCGCATAGAATATTCCGCAAGCGCTATTTTATCATTTTTCACCTTCTCTTCCGCGTTTCTAAAGAGACTCGCCCTTCGAGCCGTATATACACTTATTTTTTCCCTCTTATCCCACGCGCGCGAACTTTCTCCTTTTCTCGTATAGCGCGCGCTCCAATGCTCTTATCTAAGCTTACCTTTTGTGATGTAACCGCGTCTGTTTTTTTTTTCTTTTTCTTTTTTCGTCGTGTACCGGCTATACGTAGTCGTCCGGGTGAGAGCAGCTGTGTTGGACACTTGGGTAATAAGATTTGGTGCTTGGTGTGAATGTATAACGAAATGTTTATTAGAACGAAGTTCTATTGCAGCTGAGAGACTATTTGTTTGGAAATATTATGCAATTTTTCAAAAACTTTAAGGTTTTACTAGACTTTTTAAGAATTTTAAAAAATTGACAGACTGTAGCGTGATATTTTAAACAAAATTTGAATTGGAAGGTTGCAGTTTTTTTTTTAAATTTATCTTGCACAATTGGTGAAATAGGGGAAAAGATGAAAAAAAAATCAATTGTCTTATTATTAGTTCATAAATTTATTGATAATTTTCCACAGCTTTTTCGGAATAAATTTTCATCGCTCACTATATTTCTGAAGACGAACGTAGGACTTCATAATTTTTTTTTTCGTAATATTATACATACAAAATTAATTTCTTTCTACATCAAATGTTTACTCGTAAGTTTAATCAGATATATATATCTCAAAGTTTAATGTTTTTTCTATTTTCCTGTTTTTTTTTTTGTTCATTGATTCAAGTTTTACATTCTTATTTGCGTCGATAGATAAATCCGTCTTATACAAAAATCCACCTATATACAACTTAATCATCCTCGGGATATAAATTCTTAACGAGAACATATATATATTTCATTATATTACGGCATTTTTCTCAACGAAAATCCATGAATATCAGTCCGTTATGAAAAATATCTGTGATTTTGTTTGTTTGATCTCCTTCGCAAAAGAAAAGAGATACAAAGTGCAAAAATCATAACGAATAAAACATCATATATACTTTATATCTTCTCTGTCTATATTATTCTTATTATTTTTTTTGTTTGGTAAATGGAAGAAACTCAAGACTCCCATAGCCTTGCTTTTTTTTTAATTACATGTGTCGTTTTATGTAAAAAATTGTTTGTTTACTCAGTAAATATAGCTGAAGGTATTTTAACACGCTTACTCGTTATATATATTATACTGATCCGTAAACAGATCATTAAATTTCTTATCATAACTAGAATTCATTTTTTTTACTCATCTAACCTACGTAGCATTGCATACAGTATTTGACAATAGTTTTTTTTTTTTTTTGCGCGGGGACACTTCAAAGTGACATAATATACATTTTTTATCTTTCGTTCAATTCTCTCAACTTCATACTCCTTGCTCTTTTTACAAGTCCTCGACAGTACGGCAACTTTGACAAACTTTTTCACGTTCTGAGATTAGTGGATTAAATACCAAAATTAAAAATAGTCAGTTAACTCTACCTTTTTTTATATGATTCTTTTCGTCCGCACTAATTTTATCATAAAACTTATTCTACTAATCACACTACTATATAACGATCACAAAACTCACTTTCTTTTAAAACATTTAAATAGTGTCTAATTAGACTTGCATGCGTAATTCTTTTTTATACAAGTACTAAATCTAAAAAAAAAAGTATCACTCGAAACTATTATACATGCTAAATCATGATATTTCAAATTTATTTATTAAAAAATATTACTTCTTTTACCTAGAGTATGGTACGAAAATTTGACTTGAGAGAAAATTACAACGTACTATTCACGCACGAGAATCGAATCCTTGATAGTGACGAGTTTAAGTTGATATGACATTCATTAATTTTGGAACAAAATCCACTGTTGCAGCTATACAGAAACTCTTACTTTATAAAATGATTGTGTGAAGCTGTACAGATGAAGTTATAGCCGCGATAATTACATACTAGCTGATATTTTTTTTACACATGATTAAATGCCTATCTATATACCACGTGTATCGTAACACTCGTACAAAAATAATAAAATAAATTCATTTCAAAGCTGTTGGAAATTGATCGTCCGTTTCTTTTTCTTGCAGCACGTTACACAAACTAAACGAACGACAAACTTCCAAGAGCCATGTGCTTGTCTGTACGCTAAGAGAAATCGAGTCTTCACTCGATTTTCCGAGTTTATCTTTTATTGTACAATGCGTGTTTTTGATGCAGACAGCGAGCATCTTCTCGATATGGACAATGAAGGATAGGAAACTCATAAATATGACAAAATTGCGTTTGTTTGTAAAACAAACAAAAAGAAAAAGTAATGTGCATGCGCAATAGGACATCGTATGCTTATGCATGTTGCGTATAAATACTGCTCATTATTATGTGAATCATGGCGTAAGAATAACCACTGGCAATCAATTGTAACACGCATTACTTACATAAAAATATATCTAGCCTATAGGATGTTCGAATGGAAATCAATTAGATTTTTGCTACTGCATTGCAGATTTGAATTGAAACAGTAAGTGAGAAATTTCGCGCGAATGGTAGAATAGTCGTACCTTCGGTACGAACAGTACCAGTATAAATGGTCTAACGTGAGTTTTAGCGCAATTAATTTAAACAAACAAAGTGATAGCATGTCGTAGAAAAAGAACAACTAATTAGCTAGTTCCGGCTCATAGACGTGCCTCTTGATTCGAAGAGACAAGAACTAGGAACAAGTTCGGCAGGATAACATCAAGTGAATGCGAGAGATAGAAGTCGTTAAACGTACAGTTTGTTGTTGAGAATCAAATCTGCAAAATGTTGGAGTGTATTGCAAGCTCTTTCTGTCCAATCGCTTCTTGCGTGTGTTAAACGAAGAGAATCGCACATTGCTAAGCCCTAGAAAAAAAAATACCACCAATTATTTCCAGAATTGAAAAAAAAAATAATTCAGCAGACTGTAGTGTTACTCACTTGACGATGAAAGCACGAAAGCGGCCAGCGCGAAGCCTGCTGATCCTAACGAGGATCCTAGGCAAGTCCTACTCGACGAGCGCTCGTTTCTGTGGCCTCCTTTCCGTCAGCACAGGAGTCATGGGTCTATTGGCTGCACCTCGCCTCGTCCTCACAGGTGCCCTTTCCATAGCATCGAATTGAGCTTGCAATTGCAGAGCCAATTCGCGATCTTCGCGTTCCTGGGCAGCAAGTCGCTCGAGACGTTCTTGCTCTTTGACTATTGCATCGTCGTCAGGACTCTTGGGCTTGTTACGACGTGGCTTGGCATTTTTACGAGGCTTCTTGCGCGGCGACGGCGACGGAGCAGCTGGCTTTTCAGGCTCTGGTTGTTTTACTGGCTCGGGTTCTGGTGGCTCGACCACGGCTTCCATGATATCTTCGGGTTCGGATTCCGAATCTTCGGTGTACCTCGGTCGCTTGGAGGATCGTGCTGCTAGCCTCTTGATCTGACTGGTGATTGTCGTGGTTTTTGGCGTTTTCGTTTTCGCCTTCGCTGCCTTTGTCGATGCTGTTTTGCTCGCTGCCGTGCTCGGCTTTTTCGCTTTTGGCTTGCTTGGCTTCTTAGCGGGTTTCGAGTTCTTGAGCTTAGCTGCCGGTTTGACCTAGAAATATATTTATCATTTTAGATTTTATGAATTTATAAACACATTTGAATAGTTGGAAAACGTTTCCAAGCTCACAATGTCTTACCAGATTGATTGCACTTTGAATATTTTCCGTATTGCTAATAGTCCTCGACGTTTTTCTCCTCTTGATCCTCTCGGCAATATTTTCAATGGCCGTTTCCCAAAGTGGACTAGGCTGCCTGGTATCATTTTTGGGTGTGAAAGCCAAAGGATCAGGTGTTCTCGTCTTCGACGATGAATTAACGGCCGGAGGATCTGACGGAGGCTCATCGTCTTCGATATCAACGACTTCGATGACTTTAGTCGACTTGTGTTTACCGAGAACAAGGCCGTTTTTCGCTTTGCCTGCTCGTCTATTGGGCTTCATCTCCGTTTGCTCGTCCATATTGAGCTTTTTGCTGACTTTCGTGCCGTTCACGATTTTCTTGGTATAATTGTCGTTACTGTCAAATGCCACTTCTGTATTGCGCTTTCGCTTCGTCGTTTCTTCCATCACTTCTGATGCCGGTTTACTCGACTTGGCTGCTGTCTGCGAGGGTTCCAGTTTTTTGTCAGTCTTTTTAGTCTCTTGATAAATATTTACAGGCTCTTTTTGTAGCACCTGTTGCCTCGATATCCCTGAAATTACAAATTAATGATCAGATGATGCTCAGAAGAAAATTAACAACTCATTCAATAAGTCATTAGTAACTCACTTTTAAAAGCACTCCAAGAGCATCCAAAAGTCTTTTTTGAATGTGTCTGCACTGGAGGTTTTGGCACAGCATTAGTAATTTTCTTGTACTTTGCCAAGACTCTTATTAATTTTGGATCAAACTGCCTACCATCTGAGAAAATATAATCGATTAATTTTAAAAAAACAACTACTATTAATACTACAAAGTTACAAGTAAGAAGATTGTGTACAATATAATTTACCTGTGACTTTTAGTGGCGTGCGAGGCAAGGCTTTGATTGGCTTAAAATGATGAATCTCCTGGTTTATACTGTCATGACTTCCAGCGCTTTCAGCGCTACCAATCCTCTCTTCCCCTTCAACATTTGTAATACACACTTCAACACCCAGCTTTTTCTTCTTACTGCTGAGAACATCACTGGGAACTTGCAATTCCTCCTTGCTCTGCAGTCCATAAATTTTCGAAGTAGAACCAACGAGTTCTCCCTGTAAAGCAACACAAGAATCAATAAAACCTGTAATCTCACGAATAACCAGTGAATTTTCAAAGCAAACTTACCAAGGCAGCTGAGTAGGTTGAATTGTTTGGCTGATTCAGTCGACTCTGGTGTGTAACAACTCTGGTAACGGCATTGTGAATTGGCACAGGCTTGAAAGAGTCAAAGTTGTCCGGTGGCTCTTTTTGTACGTTAGCAGGATTAGTCTTGGCATTCTGCAGATACCTCTCAGATCTGATTTTGGATACGGGTGCAACGTTCTGCTTCTTAACCGACATCTTTTGATTGGTCGCTGGCTTTGATTGATTTGGCTTATCTACACTAACTGTTGTGGCATTTTTGCCAAGGCTGCACTCTCGCTTGGCCAGAGTCTTGGCTAGCAGCTGATCCTTGGCCAGCAACATCAGCTTCTCTTGTTCCTCATCCTCCTGCAGCTTCCTGATCAGTACCTCACTGGCTAACCTCTCCTTCTCCTGCTGCCTACGCATCTCCTCCTGGGCCAATTGCAACTGGATCTCATACTCTCTCCTTATCTCACCAGCAGCACTGAGTATCTTCTTGGGGATGAAGCCTGTCAAGCCAAAACCAAAACACGCAACGTTTGTGTTTAGTCTCTGAGCATAATTTGCTAGCAAACACACAAACACACAGGCAGACAAACAGTCGAGCGCAGCAGCACAACCAACAACAACAACAACAACAATGAAACTCGACGTCGTCGTCGTGCGAGTGACGCAACTGGGAGAAAGAAGACTTACCAGCATCGAAGTCGACAACAGTAGCACTGTGTCCAGCAGCAGTGCTGGTAGCCGCTGTCGCCGCGGCGGCTGCAGCTTGATCGAGCTCCCTGGGGAAGCTGCGTCGGATGAGCTGCCAGAGCTCGGCGTTGACGAGGCTCTCGGACTTGGTGGCGGCGCGCAGCCAAGAGCCGAGTCTTTGCCTGCACAGCGGACAGGTGAGGCTGTTGTGTTGCACGGTGCCCTGGAGGCAGCGAAGGCAAAGATTGTGGGCGCAGGGCAAGGTGACCGGCTCCCTTAGAATCGTACGACACACCGGGCAGATGAGCTCGCGCAACGACGACGACCTTTTCAAACACGTCGCCATCTTCTCTCGCGCTCTCTCGCTCTCTCGCTGCCTGCGCTCGCCGAGCCGAGGGAGAGAGAGAAACATCCAACAACATCCAACATATAAGAGGACGAGAGAGACAGAGCGTAGCGTAGCGTAGTAGTACGCGCGCTCGTGCGTAGGAGGCGTACTACTAGGTACTATGAGTGAGAGCGAGAGAGAAACTTTTTCTCTGTGTGTGCATGTGTGTCTGTGTGTGTTAGTCATCTTAATATAGATGGCTCTGCCTTTGGTGTTTACTACACTTGCTGCTTTTCACTGGACGCGTGTGTGTGTGTGCGTGTATGCGTGAGATAATGAATTGAGACGCGGTGTACAAAGGGTCGAGGTCGTTTAGGCGCTGCCAATGCGATCCCGCCAAAATTAAATTTTAACGCGAGTAACGCCAGTTATTTTTTCGCAATGGTCAATTTGGTTTTTATCGGCTTTGCGCATTTCGATGCACACTGGCATGTATTTTACACAGATGCGCGCTTTTTTCAAACAAGATTTTAATTTATTTCATATTACATAAAAATTGTCACTCGCAATTTTCGAAGCGATATTTTTTGTAGCTGCTCATTTTTCTATTCATTTTTAACTTACGAATACATTCGGATGATATCAATGAATTCTCATATAAATTAAGGCCCAAAATAATCATTAGAGAATATTTTTATATCGAAGTGTATTCTCAAAACACCTGACTTATTTCTTGATTGTCGTACGGCTTTTCAAAAGAAAATTTATCGTACCAATCAGCCTCTGCTGCCAATTCAAAAGGCTTATCAGCGCGCTCAAACAAATACATCCTCGATACATAAAAATTTTTTCCACCTTACCGCGCAGTAAAACAATCAATTCATGTGTGTCCACAAGAGATAAGGAGTACTTGCGTAAAGGAAAGAATGCACATTATTTTCATGAAAATTCTCCGTTCGCTTCGATACATCTTTGCCTAAGAATTTTTTTTTTATAAATGACGCAATGATCTATGTAAATAAATTAATTTTGACGTACATCGCAAAACTTGAACAAATATTTTCATCTGTTTTATGTGGGACAAAGTACACGTGGATCAATAAAGTATGCCTTTTTTACGATATTTTATCTTTGACGTGTAACTGCGGCTTGAATTTGAAATTTTAACAGTATGAAAAAGAAAGTAGAGAGCGATTGAAAAATCAAGTAACGTTTATTCTTTATACGTTCGATAATATGACGATGACTCAATTCTATTTAATTGATGTCACCTGGGAAATTGAAAACAATGACCTATACGCAAAGTTATCATAGTAAAAAAAGTCTGGTGGAAAATTTTCTTCTGCTGTTATCTCGCCTAATACGTTGCATCAAACGTATGCGCGGATCAAATTCCAATCATTATATCGAATTAAATTAATGCCAAATGATTTTTCATTTGCAAAAAAAAAATGCGAAACAATCCGCAATATACCTGCAATATTCATCAAAGTTGAACTTGAAAGAGACAAAAAACTTGTCAAGTACGAGTGTCGTTGCATTTGCCAAATATTTGTATTTACTAAACAAATGATCGTCCTTGAGATAACTTTTGTTTTCGTCGAGTATAGGAAGTTGACTGATCTCAAATACAAGGAGTAAGGGATTAATGCATTATAATTGTAACGTTAGAGCGATAGTGACGACTTAATTTTCGACTTGTTATCGGCTATTTTGATGGAATCTAAATTAGGCTGTTATAAATCAAAACTAAACACTCGGACGACAAGATTGACGTATTACTCAATAGATAATTGATAATTTTCTTTAAAAAAACTTAAAGATCATCCAAAAGCTTTATGGTGAAAAAGCACACTTTTAGGCGCAGCGAACAAAAAACAACTAGTATTTCGTTTCACTTTCTATGTATATTATCAACTTGTTTGATGGTGGAATCTATTTGTCTGCATTCCGCCATCCATTATTTAACTTTTCGATAAGCAAGTAAAATATATGCTCGTGAAAGAAAGTAAAGAATAATTTATTGCATTATTTTTTATACTTAATTATTAACTGTTGCTTTAACAATCGACTATCCCTCGAATTCCGCCTACCAAAAAAAAACATTTTTTTTAATAGCATAAGTACATCTGCAATTTTGGGGAAATCCCATTTTTTTCCTGATAATCTTGACGCGTATAAAGAAGCCAAAGTTTTATCTTCGGAACTTTACCCGGTGTGTAAATAGCACGTTGACGCGAGAAGCTCGGGTGAGATTATAAAAGAAAACGCATCCGTCCCTCAGAATCAGTTGTCTCAGATTATTTCACAGTGCATCATTCGCAGTTTGTAAATTTTTTCCTGAAGCGGTATTATCGTCGGCAACATTATTGCAATGGAAAAAGTGCTTTTTTTGGTATCTTTGATCGTTGCTGCTGAGGCGAGAGTTGTTAATTTAAATAATGGAGTTTGTTACAATCCTGCCCAAGATTTTTACAAAAATATGGGCTCTCGAACGCCATATATTTACGTGCATGGTGATATATCTGCGCGACCTGCAGGTATGTATATATTTTAATTGATTTTGAAAATGAAAATTCTTCAACGGCTTTGGCAAAAGTTGCCAAGTATTTTTTTAAATAGATTTCAAATAATTATTTTTATGAAATTTTCGGCAATTGAATAAATTTGTTCTTGCAGAATGTCAGCCACTACAAATGTGGATGACTGCAAGACACGGGACGCGTTATCCCGATACCATGACTAAAGCGCGAATGCTCGAGCTCGAAGACTTTAGGGAACAGATATTAATGAACCACGAGCAAGGACGTAAGTTCGCACGTTAACATCTACACAATTCATTTACAAAATCTTAACTTCATTTATTGCAATTTCGTGCTTGTAGGTGGTGAAGTCTGTGAACAAGATCTGCAGAGGTTGCGATTGTGGCGCAGGGATCCAAACTTCTACGAAGACAAAAACGGTACCTTGGCTTTCGAAGGAAGGAAAGAACTTCATTTGTTGGCCACGCGATTGAAAAAGAAATTCCCGGAAATATTGGGTTCCGATGATCAAGAAAATTACAGTGTAAGTAATTACCATGACTAATTTTTACATATCAATTTTTGTGATCAAATATTACAATGTCTTTTTTTAATTACACTTTAGTTCATCACTACGAGCCACGAAAGAGCAACTTCTAGTTTGATAGCTTTTGCCGCTTCGCTCCTCAACTTAAACGAGTCAGCGATCAACGTAAAACACGAAGATATCAAAGTACGTATATAATATTTCAATTTTTATCGATGGAAAAAAAGGCATCGAATTAAATATTCATAATTGAAATTAGGACGCCAAAAACTGCCCGAGATGGATGGCAAATTGGGACCCCAACACAGTGTACCACGAGCAAAAGAAATTCCAGAAAGGGCCCATAGTCGCCGAAATGTTGCGTAATATCAGTGACCGACTTGGTTTCAAAGATACAATCACTTATCGTAAGTATCACTTTTATCGACTCGACACATTAACATATATACCAGTAGAGCTGATGTTTATCTTTGTTATGAAATAGGCGACGCGAAAACGATGTTCGAAGTCTGTCGCTACGAGACAGCTTTGAATCCACCAGAAGAACCAAATATAAACGTAGACAATATAAATGCCTGGTGCCAAATGCTCACCAAACAGGATCTGATAGTGTTAGAGTACGTCGGTGATTTAGATTATTATTATTCTAGTGGACCAGGAAACAAAATGAGCACCAAACTCAACTGCGGTCTATTTCAAAAACTTTTCGATAACTTCGCGTGAGTATAAACTTCATTTTTTTGTCACATTGACTCTGTTTCCAAATGTTCACCGCTTATTGCAAACAATTTTAGACATGTCGAAAGTGGAGAACCGGTACCCAAAGCTTTGTTTACATTCGGTCACTCGACAAATGTGCAATCAATCATGTCACAGTTGAGGGTATACGAAGCCGAGCCGCCAATTTTAGCGGACAATTTTTCCTCCATGCAGAACAGAACCTACCGACTCTCGAAAATGGGACCCTTCTGCGCTAACGTCGCTGCAGTTTTCTACAAGTAAGATATACAAAAGGCATAAATTGACACAGTTAATTTGAGTTTTTTTTTATTAATCGATGTTTGTTTGCTGTTTCAGATGCACTGATCCAAAGTCACCGTACAAAGTCACATTCCACAACTCCGAAAATGAAATCAGTATACCAGGTTGCAACGGCAACGTGTGCGATTGGGAATACTTGAAACGTGAATTCGGTTCGGTACTCGAACAATGTGATCCCAATTTCTGTGACATTTCGAGCGCGACGAGCTTCTTTAGTTACGGTAGTTTCATCAGTTTGATACTCTCAGTATTCGTTATCTTAAGCAACCACAAGGTTTATCTTAGCTAGTCAAGCTGTTCTAATTTTTTTCATATTCACATGTCGAATCGATCAACACTATAGGGTAAGGTGGGGCAAATGGGGCAAAACGACCCCCTTTCGAGTTTCCTATAAAGGACGTTACTATAAAATCTGATTTTTTAGTACATCATTAGAAATAACAAAACAAACCATTTGCATTATTTGGTGAGCTATAAAACATGATACCTTTATTTCTAAAGAGCTTTGAACGCAGTTAGGGGGCCATTTTCACCCGACATTGTAAGGTTTTTTCGTCTTGTAATGTGTATATTTATTTTTTTTACCGTCCTTTGCTTTCCGGAAGATTATTCTCTACTTAGTAAAATACTTAGCTTTGAGATCTCATATATAGAATTTTTCTTTATGCATACAAAAATTTCCTGTGCATGATTTTCTGATAAAATTGTACAGAAATCCTGTTTTTCATTGAAAAGTTACGATATTCAACTACCTGTAGCTGACGTTCTATTCGTCGAAAATAATCGTGCAACCAACCAAACAAAAGCTCTCAACAAGACAAAGAGTGTGCCATAAATTGGGTTAAAATATGTTTAAAATCCGCAAAGTTACAAGTCTTAGAAAAGGGGGCCATTTTGCCCCAAAGATTTTGAAGTCGCCAAAATCCAATCCTTTTATAAAATGGATTTTTAAAGTGGAAAATGGTCTCGAAAAAAATTTTGACTGATAGGATTTTGTAGGATTTGTTCCACTGAATTGAAATACACCATTCTAAAGTCGATTATCTCTCTTAGAACGGCTGCAGTTACGTTTAAAGTTAAGGGGGCATTTTGCCCCACCCTCCCCCACATAGAATTTGTAGATAGTCGATGATTTTGTGATTTTTTTTAATATAGATGTTTACGTTATTTTATAGCTATAAACATTTTTCTATTGATAATGTATCTGATTACTGTTAAATATATGTTAAGAATACAAAGTTATCTATTTTTATTTTACTCTCCTATCCTATCAAACACGTATAATTAAATGATACTTTGAATTGAAATTATTTATGTTGGGAAAAGATTAATAAAAGTCTGTCATTATCCGCGTCATTACATCAATATCTTTCAAAAAAGAAAAATGAAGAAACGGTTAAATCTATTCTATTATCATTGGGACTCACTAGAATGGAAAGATACATTGATGCCTTTATTTCGCATAAGCGCACCTGAGGAAGATTATGTTATGATTTTTAAAAAGCACATTCATCGTTATTTCGACGTAATAAAAAATCTGGAAAACATCTGCGCAGACAGTATTTTTTTATTTTCTTAAGGTAGCTGCAATGTCAATCTCGTTATGATGACAATATCGCATGTGAATTATAAGTATGCAGTTTACTTTTCCAGTATTATCAGTAGAATGAAGACGACAACCATTATCTTTGTTTCAAATCCGGAAATTTTTTTCGAATAGCTAAACGAGCAGAAGTGAATAATGAATAATTATCAATGTCTCCTTCCATTGATTTTTGAAAGTAATTATACATGCTGATGATTTCCATAGTCCATTCAATCCAATTAGATCAATACGAATATTTTAATATAGCAATCATCCATTCCAATATTTTCCCTCTGTGAGAAAAAATAAAAAATTGAGTTTTATAAAAATTATATAGGTCACTACTCTCTATATCGTCGTACGAGTCAACTACGCACGGAAATACGTTTATTGTATTTGCATCTTGATTTCTAACAGATAAGATTAAATCAAAGCAAAAATTTTTCCGCGCAAACCAATATTCTAAAGTACGAGAAGATGTTTATGACGACGTATGTACACCGAAGGAAACCTTGCGTTTATTCCATCAACAAGGTTGCTTTAAAAATATTTTTCGAAAATTTTCGTTGTAGTTCTGCAAACGCGTAAAATAGTTGCCCGTTGATTAGTAATCTTGACTAATGTGGATACAAGATATTGGAAAATTACTCATCAAGTGAAATTGGGAAACCGCTCTCATAGTCGAGAGATTAAATCACGTTATTCCAATTGGGTTCGACAACTTTTCCACTATCTGTTTACTATTTTCATGCAGTGCACAATAGCTGCGGATAATCACATAGCTACACATGACGGAAAAAAGATATATTTTTATTCTTTCTTCGTTTGAAGTAAAGAATTAGTAATAGAATTTTTTTGTTTCAATTATTTCTATTGTAGTAATAAAATTATACTTTTTTGTAATCCTATTTTTTTAAATTTGATATTGATGTAACAATAAATAACATAAGCACACATTTTTTTAGTTAATTTATTAAAAATAAGGAAATTTCAGAATGAAATATAAGCTTCTAAAATTTCAGCATTACTAGCACAGAGCCCCATATATAATTTCGAATCACGCACAGAAAAAAAAAATTTGGAACAACTTATCTCCGGAATTTTACGTGACGAACACAGGGGCAAATATAATGACGCTCTTGTAAATTACGTAAGGTAAGACAGAGCTTTATAAAAGAGCAGATTTATCTGAATCTCCTTTCAGTTGGTTGCGTCTCTCTTCCAAAAAAATTGCGTGAAACATTTATCTCAATTATATATTTTAGAAATTAGTAGCTTTATTTCGTTATGGTCATTACTTCAAATTGCAGTATATTAAGTATATTTTACTGTCTATTTATTCACCTCTGGATAGTTGAAGCAAAGCCTGTAAACACCGACAATTGCTATAATTCTACCAGAGATTTTTACCCATATTTGGCATCAAGAACTCCATATCAATTTGTCCGTGGTGAGATCGAGCGCGTCAAAGGTAAGTTCGACAACACAAATTTTTCCAATACCGTTCATCATCTTTATTTTTTTCTCTTCCCTGATTTTTTTTTCGCGTTGAATAATATTATTGTCGGCTATACAACATTCCAAATTGCAGATGCAAGAATTTTGACGTAATCGAAAAGAATGTTTACCTTAATTACAATTCAAACTTACGAAAATCGCAGCACACTATACGTCAGGCAATTGACAAGTGTGTGCGATGTTTTAATACAATCTCCAAATTGTGACATTTTATATTGATGCAATTAATCAATGTTATCTCCAAGCGCCGTCGGAGAATTCCAGCCCACGCATAACGTGCTTTTGGAAACTTTTACCCGCTTTATCATTTATTTTTGCAAATAGGTTGTACACCTCTGCAAATATGGATGACGGCAAGACATGGCACTCGCTATCCAGATAAACTGTCCATGCAAGACATGCTAGACTTGGAGACCTTTCGAGATCGAATCATCACGAATCACGAGCATGGAAGTGAGCATTCGAGTTTTATTTATAACATTGATGAATATTTTTCAATCATGCTCATTTTACAGGAGGTCAATTGTGTTCTGAAGATCTAACGAAATTACGTTTATGGCGAAAAGATCCAAACTTTAATTATAAAAATGGTACTTTAAGCGAGGCAGGGAAAGAAGAACTGCATTTACTAGCTAAACGGTTAGAAGGTGTGTTTCCTGAAATTTTAGGGTCAAACGATCCAACGGACTATAATGTAAGATGAATTATGTGAATATTAATTTACTATCATGAATAGTAATAATAAAACACGATCGTTTTTAGTTCGTGACGTCGAGCCGAGAAACTGCGACTTCTAGCTTGTTATCTTTTGCCAACGCACTGCTAGATACAAATGCGACAATAGATTACGAAAACAACAATTTGAAAGCAAGTACTCGAAGTTGAATAGAAGGTAATTTAATTTAAAACTGTAAACAATTCCTTTTTTCATTTTAGGAACAACAAGACTGCGCCAGGTGGCAAAAGGAGTATAAACATGAGGAACAAATGGCCGAGTATAACAAGTTTAAGAATGGACCGCACATGCAACAAACCTTGAATGAAATCAGTCAGCGACTTGGTTTCGCCGAAACAGTTGGATTTGGTGAGAAATAATAGACTCGACAAAAAAAAAATATTGGGTGTTATAACGGTTTTTCTAATCGGCTTTATTATACAAACAGATATTGTGAGCGTCATGTATGATGTGTGTCGTTTTGAGACGGCATTAGAGGCTGGAAAAATTTCCGTGTGGTGTATCGGCTTCTCGAAAGAAGATTTAATGGTATTCGAGTACCTCACTGATCTCGATTATTACTATAGTAGCGGACCTGGAAATATATTGAGTAAAAAGCTTAACTGCGGTATTTTGCAAAAACTGTTCAAAGCTTTCGAGTGTGTAATTCATTTTTTGTTTTCAACTGGAATTAAAGTAAGATTAATAAACATAATGTGTATGATTTTAGGCTTCTGGAAAGTAAAAATATTGAAAATCAGCCAAAAGGTACATTCAATTTTGGCCACTCGTCGAACATTCAATCGGTCATGACCTTATTAAAAGTTTTTGATCATGAAGAACCATTGTTAGCATCTAATTATGAGTCAATGAAGAGTAGACTTTATAATACTACGTTCACAAATGCATTCACTTCAAACATTGTAGCTGTTTTCTACAGGTATAAGTCAAACCAATAAAAAAAAAATTTATGTCATAATTGATTCCTTCTGAATGTTTCAGATGCGATAACGTTACAATGCCAAACCAAGTGCAATTTCACATTGCTGAAAATCCTGTAGAAATACCAGGCTGCGAAGGACAATCCTGCGATTGGGAATACCTGAAACGTGAATTTCAGCCAATGCTCGATCAATGCGATGCCAACTTTTGTGATCTTCCGCACAATGAGAATATTACTAGTGCATCGAGTACTTTCGCTGATAGTCATATTCGCAATCTCGTGATCTTCATTACCTTTAGTTGTTACATATTTATCTGAATAATTCGATGCAACTGTAAGATATTCAGCGACGAATTTAGCATATATACATTTTTATTAAGTACTTCAATTAACTTCTTGGAAAAAACGGAATTATTATCATGTTTTATTTATTCATGTAATAAATACATTTTGCTAAAAGAGCATATAATTCAAAATCCATGAGTATATATTAGTACAATATGTGTATCAATGGCAGCACACGGGAATAATGCAAAGTACAAAATTGAAGCTTTACAACTTAAAAATATATCAACAAGTAACAAATAAGCAGGTAAATATACTTGCATAAAATGATAGATATTCAAAGTATATTTTTGTCTAGTTTCATTTTTGACTTGATTGAGCGAGTAAAAAATTAATTTCAAGTAATAAATCTTATTGATTGAATCATAGACAGTCTGTAAAGAACGACAATGCAAAAGCATCAAGGTAGAATAAATTAACAAAAAATCAGCTTTCTCTACTACACATTACATAAAAATTTCAATTGTAATTTGTCTACGAATGCTTTATATATTACAATGGTAACTCGTAAAAAAAACAGAAATAATTAATCCTCAAAGTCATCCATGACGAATTTGAGGCCGGTACCCTTTGAATTTCTCTCTATCCACTCGTCGAATCGACGTGACAAGCTGTCCGACATGTAGTGACGCCAATCACCGACTTTACCTTTGCGAATGAATTTGGTGTTGGGATCACTTGGACAGGTATTCTTTTGAGCCAACAAATGCTCGTAATTCACCGATGGATTCGTTGACATATTGCGGAATGACAAGTGATCGCACAATTGCATCACTTGCTCGTCCGTTATTTTTTTCTTCAGGAATTTCGCGGTTTTTCGTATAGCTGCGGCTTGGTCCTGAAAAAACACGCCATTATAGTTAAATGTACGTGAAAGAAAATTCGCTGGAATCAATTGCAAAACAGAAGGGTTTTTGTCAAGTCGAGTTACGTCGATTCACAGTTACTCAACGTTAAATTACAAGTTATACGAGAAAGTAAAACATTCGGTTCATAAACATAAAACAATACCTTTTTCATCTCTTCGTAAGTAAAAAAGAGTAGATTATCCTGATGACGGCGTTCCCAGAACGGCAAGACATGATTCCAGAATGGCATCGGAGGTGCTAATAAAAAAAAGCAAAATTTACCATAAATCTCTCTATTTCAACTTACATAAGTCAACTATAAATGATAATTACCATCGTCGTTGACCATTAATTCGGCAAACTCGTCGAACGAGCAGGTCAAGTCGTGAAATAGCCGGCAGTAATGATAAAAACTAACGCACATGTCTTTTGGATTTCTCGCGATGTAGATCATCTGAAAAGAAAATTATATATATAATCGAAAGTTCGGTAATCATAAAAAGAAAGAGGGGAGGGGGACAGGGGAAAATTAATGTACGCGAAAACGAGTTTACTCACACGCTTATAAAACGCGTGCACGCACTTGAGCGCGAATAAATGAGGATCGGGAAAAGTGAAAGTGTAATCGGAAATAAGCGACATATATACCTTTGGTTTCTTTTCGCCGAGCTGCTTTGGAAGTAAATCGAACGGCAAATGAGTTTTTATGTAGCGTGGACTCGGCATATTCTGCACTTGCTCTACGGATTCGCCGAGTTTCGCAAAAAATTCCACAAACGAACCGTTCACCATTAATGCTGACGATCTGTCATTGAAAAATAAAACGGCGTTTTGAATAAAAAAAAATGTTTCTTTTTTAATAAATTTAAAAAAAAAAGTATATTTACTCGAGAAGTGGAGTTCTTAAGGCCACGTGGGTCATTCGAGCTTTTTCGATGTTCATGTCGTTGCCTATAATCCAGGCCATTTCTTGTACCCAATGACTTCCTGATAATATTTAATCATACGTAATTATTATTGCTAATTTTTATATAAAACTTTTGGAATTGAATCTCAGAGTTAAAAAAAAAATTTTGTAAGAAATATCACTCACCAGTCCTCGGAAAAGAAACCAGCCAGAGATCATTCTCTCGCACCTCAAAATCTCGTATCTTCGGCCCAACAAACACATACTGCGGTGGTAACAAACAATTGCCAGGTTTAACTTTCAAAAATGCATACTTGACTCCAAACATTTTATCTAATTTCCTGCCAAGTTCACCCTCGACGGTCGAGTACGTGATCGCCATGATTGTTTATGTTTTTTTTAAGAAAAAAAAAAGATATATTTCGAAGAAAAATGATCGAACGACGATGCAGCTTGTCGCCTCAATGGAATTGCACTGAGAGAGTGCGCGACCGATACTCAACTGCATCATTTCACTTGACTGTACGCCGTTCGCCCGCTGCTTCTTTTTTTTTTCTCCTCCTTTATTGCAAGCGCCCGCGGTGCAACTTTCATCCGAGGTGCATTTCTGCCGCAGCTTATGCTCTCGCTCGTATATGCGAAACGAGAGTGAACCTTTTTTTTTTTGAACGATGGATTGTGAGGTTTGAAGAACAGAACATTTTATCCATATTTTACAATAACTCTATAAACTTTTGTATTCTCGAAAATTATTTTTTTAAATATAAATTAGTTAATAATGATCTTTTACGTAATACATTATAAATCCCAAGATGAACATCAGAATAATACACGGAATAAAGTCATGCGGGAAATTAAACTGTCGTGCGTATATTTAATTTAATTTCTTTGCGAGCGTACAGTACAATTTTAACAGTTTAAGTATAGAAAAGTAAATTAAAGCGAATTGAAAACTTTATATGCATATTTTCAAAGTATAATTTATGTAATTATTACTTTATAATATCAATGTCACAAAGGTGCTGAATATAAATTCTCAACAACAAAAAATCTTATTTTGAGTGTGTTCAACGATGGTGTCATTTATTTAATTTTTACTTCATTATTACATAAAAAAAATTTCGTTTCTTTTGTCCCCAAATTCGAATACTTCACCAAAAATTCTTGAAGTAAAAAATTACTTTAAATGTTTACGAAAACCTTTTCACACGTAAAGCGTTCATATGTTTAATTTACTCAATTATTTTGTCTGCGATACTTTCTTTCTGTCAAAATTATGCAACGTCAAAGAAAAAAAATATGCCAGTTACAACCGAAACCACACGCGATCGAAATTCACAAAAAAAAAACAAGTGAAACATAGCGTGTAGTTAAAAGTTATAACAAAGTTAACAAGTTCCGTGTGACTATTACGAACTCGTCTTACTGTACCCGCCTTATTCTACTTATCACACTTCCCGTATTATCCAACCTATCGCACTTTTAAAGGTTTCACTGATAGGCTCCATAATCACACGGCAGCGAAAATGATTACAACCCGCGAGTTATTACAGAAAAAAAAAGTTAATCGCAGAGCGCCGTGCTAACGTGATGTTTTATTTGTCGAAAATTACACACGTCAAAGCTGTTTGTGTAATAATAAAAGCCGTTCATTTCACTCTCTCATTACAAACGACGACATGATGTACCGAAATCGTTCTTCTTCAGTGGACAATGACGCTTTCATAACGTTACGCGCGAAAATCCCGTTATTCAATAACACTTTGTTTCTTTCTCTCTGTTCTTTTTTCCAGTCGTTCCGGTAGATCGATCTTTCTTCTTTTTTTGTTTTCAGATACACAACCTATTTTTAGCGTCATATATAACGTGTTCGCAGTCGCGATGGTATTTCTGTTTGCCACCGAATATATGGAAAATAGTATATAGCAAAAGAAAAAAAAACTATAATATCGATTCGTCGCAGTTTCAGATACGTGACGTAATTTTTTGTCTTTTTTTTTGCGCATTATATGCTATTCTCAACGTCACGTTCTTTATATTTCGCGCGTGCAATGTGTGTACATATACTTATAGCGACATTATTCTTTTATTAGCGCCTTACGTAGAACGTAAATACTTTGGGCTTGCGAAAGTTACTTCGGATCGTCTGCCGTTGCATTCTTACCTTCGATAATATATAGTTGTCGAAGACACTTTGCAAATTGTATATTGCGTGTTAGATACTTACTTTGTAAATAAATCATTACCTGAAATATTTTTGAAATCATCCAAATAAAAGTAAATAAATGATAATTAAAGTTAAATTATCCAACCATATCTCATCCAATTTACGCAGAAAACAGCCCACAAATAGACGTAACTATATCCCTCATTTCAAATTAAACATCCTCCCACATCATCATCATCATCATCTCCAGAAAAAAGCAGCTCAGTCCGCACCTCTCCTCGCCGAGGAAAGTGTAAACAGGCGCGCTTGGAGAGAGAAAGAGAGAGAGAGAGCAATTACGTTTTGCGTGAGAGGAGGAAGTTTCACCTATAGGAGCCTGACTCCGACTGTGGCATGGAGAAAGTGGAAGAGCAACGGCTGACGGGCAGTATAGTAGCGTGGCGCGCGGCAACCACCAACGACGACGACGACGATCACCGCAAGAAGTGCAACATCGACTCCTTATGCCTCCGCTACACTGGAGGTTCAACCATATATGTGGTTCATCCGACTCGAGTGTAATATGAGAGTCGGAGGATCGATTCATATGGCATTTACGTTATAACTTAAGGGGATCGAGTGCGACTACACCATAAACAGAGGTTCAACCACTTTGTATAGCTGAACCTCCAGTGTAGCGTAGCCCGAAAAATATTATAACGCGCGACTTTCCATTATACCATAGCGGTGTACATTATACATGTGTCCGCGAATTATTTGCCCGCAGCAGCCAACAGCAGCAGCAGCAATATGATGGTGAGAAATATATATATATGTATATATACCAAGAGAGAATGTCGTGTATATATGTGCATAATTTACTTTTCTTTATTGGCAATTGTACGTGCGTTTATGCGAGCGTGGTTATCGACGAAGGTGATAATGGAAATTCTTCTATTTTTTTTTTTGTTGCGGTGATGTTATAAAAATATGTTACGAAATGCAATTTTTTTTTTGTACTTGTTTTCGCGCGTAGTTTGATTGGACTTTGAATTGTTTTGAATTTATCATTGCTTATCGGAAATTGACAGAGGAAATTTTCAATTTACTAAATAATGAGCGTTTGGATAAAACTACATTTTCCGGTCGTTTATGTGAACGCGAACAGATCGATTAACGGCGACTGGATGTATATATAAATTTTCCATTATCCTTCAATTATATGAGGAAACTTTCACTCGGGAGGCCAACTTGCTAACATACTTGCTCATTTAATTAAATTGTTTATTATTGTTTTTGATTTACTGTTATTTTTAACTCGAGAAAACAATGATATTATCAGCAGTGAAACGAAGCTAGTTTGATTGGAATAATAAAGCAAATAGTTAGCTGGAATTGGTTGTTGCATGATAAAAAAAAATTTTTTGTCTGGATTGTCCAAAAACATTTATCTTTTAAAATCACAATTAAAACGCAATCAGAGCCAATTAAAAATCACCCAATCAGAATTATTCAATTCGCAAACACGCGCTCCGTGTTTGTTTTATCGATGAAACATCGTTTTTGCCGCGCGCGTAAAATAAAATCGCAACTAGCTGTAAACGATTCATTCACACAAAGTTTCTAATCTGGCATCGATCTTATTATAGTCACGTAATTACTCAACTAAATGCTATATACATACTCTCGTGACGTATCACACACAAAACTTACGCGCGCTACAATTTCAAATAAAAAAAAAAAAACTGCAGCCGAATGCGCATGCGCGTCAGGTGTCGTAGAGTCGTCGTCAGAGTGTCTCTCAGCTGGGCTGATTTTGCATCAGCAGCGCAGCAGAGCAAGCTATTATTTAGTCTGCGTGTGTATGTGTTGAAGAGTAAAGGTAAAGTACCTCGCGTGTGCGGAGAGGGAGAGCTGCGATATATGTACCTTTACCGTGGTAGTCGCGGATAGTCGCGCCGCTCAATAATCAAAGGTGTATATCTTTGACGTTATTCAACACCTACGCAACAGTGGCTCGCCCGTCGTCTTCGTCGTCGTCGTCGTCCTCTTCCTCCTCCTCATCGTCGTCGCATGGCCCACCATCAGCAGCAGCGTCTTTGAAGGTTAGATTGTGCGTGTGTGTTCGTGTGTGCAGTGTCTCTCTTTCTTTCGCATTCTTCTTTGTTTACCCATCACCATCGCACTATCACAATCGCGCGCGTGCGAGTTCGTTGCCCAGACTAATTGATATGATTCATTCGTCGCGATAATACATTTATATCTCTTTCTCGCTTTAGCGACGTGCTCGTTTCTTTTTTTCTTTTTTTTTTTGTCGTTTGTTCGGCTCGTGTGTGTGTGTGTGTGTGTGTGTGATAATTTTGCATGGTGGCATTATTGATTCATTCGCTGCTGAATCTCCCACATTGTCGCACGCGCTATCGTCCGCGTGCCGCACGCTGTGTTGCTGTTGGAAGAATTATTATCGCGCAAAGAGTATATTTGTGTTTACGAGATGCTCTATGGCGTACTATCGTGGGGTATGGAAATATATATGTATTTATTTTACCTTGTTGTTTTTCTTTTGATATTTCATGCAAATTATTTACACCCGCAGGGTTTTTCCAACTCGCGCGCGTGTGAAAGGTTGGCCTCTCTCTTTTGCGTCTTTTTACCTTCAACAGTCGTAAAATGCAAATGAAGTTGATGGGTATATATTTTGTAATAGTATGGCCTTAATAAGCAATCAATTGAAAAACAAGCAAAAACCAATAGAAGAGTTGATAATCAAAAGAAAAAAAAGAGGAAATCGCGTGTTATTATCACGAGCAAGTGCTCCAGAATTAAAAAAATATAAAAGGCAGTTTTACCGCGCGCATTGAATCATATATAAAGTGCGGCGCTATCAACGTAAATTGTCATGCCATTCCCGTTGCTTTTTTTTTCTTTTTTTTTTATTCAAACGTAACATTGTATCTCTACAACGTCATCATTGGAATATTCTCTCGCTGGTGGCGCGCGTCATACTTTGTTGGGTTGCATGCGTTAAAACCAGTCCTTTGTTCGGCGTCACGGTCGAATCCCTTAATCGGAGCGTGCTTGCAGAAATATCACGGAAGCCCTTTGTTGTTACTTACTGCAGCAGCAGCAGCCGTGAATCACTTGACGCGCGCAATACAACGCGGACAGGTATACACTACACACCTCTATATCCCCCGACAAAACCCCGATAGTTTATTAATAGGTCTCCTGCATATACACTGCAGAGAAAAGAGAGAGAGAGAAAGAGAAGTTCATTGACGACGGTGGCGAGCGACGAGTTACGCTCTTGAAATTTTGCGCGCTTGTATAGGCCGGTTTTTCTCTATCTCAGTGTACTGTTTGACGACAAACGGCTGAGTGAGTATCAAAGTGATAATTGTGAGTGAATGGGACGAGTTTTATGGGCTGTTTTTTTTTAAATTCTTCTTTCACCTTGATGCTTGTGCATTTGTAAGTGAGGGACACTAATTTTTTTTTCTTCTTTCCATCACTTTTCCATTCTGAATTGATGAGGAATTTCATTTGCATAATCAAGTGGATGTATATGTGATGTGTGCATGCATAGACAAGCAAACATTTGAAAAGTATTTTTGATCGGTTTGGTAATGTGAATTGTGAGTGGCTGCTGCTGGCTGTCACAGTCAATGCTGTGGCTGATCAACACATTCTCATCGACTTCTCTTGTTGCCTCTTGTTTCTATAACTCTTTTGTTTTCTCAAACTTCAATTGCAATCCATACTATGTACAGATATGAATATCATCCTGTAAAGAGAACCAGATCAACGCTTGCTTCTTATATATGCTATTCGATATTACTTAATGGGATTCTTGTGAGAGGTATTTTATCCATTTGTTTTTCATTTGCAGAGAGGAGCAGTTGCAAGAAGGACTTGTTGGCGCTGGACTACAATGTGGATCAACAGTCGACAGTCTACGTCAAATTCTATGGATGAGCTGTTTGACGACCTTATGCAAGAGTGCAAACATGCTGCACCAGGAGCTCGACTGACATACTTCCTCAGGAGTAGGCTGGAGAAACACAAGCCCGACGATCTCAAACAGTTGGTCAGTCGAACCAGAGATGGTTGCGCTCCGCTGTTCATTGTCTGCAAGAGGGGCCACGTGGAGATAGTGGAGTATCTGATAAAAGTCTGCCATGCAGACATAGAACAGAGAGGCCTGTACGAAGTACCTGATGACAGATCCATTCACTGCGTCACTCCACTGTGGTGTGCTGCTGTGTCCGGCAAGCTGCCTGTGTTAAAATGCCTCATTTCCCATGGTGCTGATGTCAATGCTATATCTGATTCTGGCTCCACACCTGTCAGGTCTGCCTGTTTCATGACACACCTGGGTAACTATCATTCTATCCTTGATATTTCATCGATAGACATGCTGTTTGCACAAAAATTGTTATTTACGAATCTTCAGCAAGCTTTTGGTATAGCTATTCGATGCTTCTTTAATTGACATTGATGTATCTGCGTTGCAAACTGAGCCAAGATTTTTGTGCCAAGGCAGGTCTAGGTTAATGCTCACTTTACGCGCGTGTGCCAATGCTATATCCACTGCGGTGTGTCTGCGTGTATAGTGTTGAAACGCGCGCGTCAAATTTGAAGCTCGCTTCCGACAAACTCGCGACTGAATCAATTGTCAGCCCTTCGACTTTGGTTTCACCATCGCTTATATTTTCAGATATCGTGTGCTGTCTGGTGGACAATGGTGCGGACATACTGCAAGCGAATTTCAACGGTGGCACGTGCCTCATCAATTCCGTGCAAAGTGTCGAGCTTTGCACTTTTCTCCTTCAACATGGCGCTAACGTCAACGCTACCGACATACAGAGCAAGACTGCGTTACACTATGCCATACAGGAGCATAGGTTTGAGACTATGAAGCTTTTGCTTGAGTACAATGCTGATCCACATCTAAGGTCCAGGTATAACGACGATGCGCTGCAGACTGCCTGTCTCAAGGGTGCTACGCAAATTTTCGATTATTTGAGTAAGGAACTCATTATTTTATTTTGCTTACTGTCTATTGCCGATTTTATCAACGAAGAGCTTTTGAGTACAGATTTAGAATTTAATTGAAATACAGAGATAAAAGTTTTCGAATTTGAAAGATATGTAATTTATCGTCTTCTTTTCGCGTGGTCGATAGTAATAATCAATTGCGCAGAATGATAAAGCACGCAAAGTAACTATTTCATTGTCAAGCTGTGATTATTCTCCAATTATCATATCGATTTATTATCAGATTCTCGTTGAATCGCGAAAAAAAAAGATGTCAGTAATATCGATGTCGCAAAAAACGTTAAGTCACGGAATGTAATTTATCGAGCATTAATCATTCGTGCAATAAACTGCAATCAAAGCAATTGACAATTACGTACTTTTTGCTCCGATTAAAGAAAAAAAACCTCCGTTCATTAAACTCGATCGTTCTTTCATACATATATTTTTTTTACACGCGATCAAAGATTCTCATTGTCAATGTCAATGGCTTTTTTCAGTCGAGAAGATAAACTATCCACCGGAGCGACTGGCCGACGCGCACGAGTTGATCGGTTCGACGTTCTTCGACGAGCACAGCGACACACAATTGGCCTTCAAATATTGGCAGACAGCATTGGCGATTCGTAGTATGAACGGCACCGATGGCAATCCCTTGCCCAAAAGGCCGATTTACCCCAAAAGGGAAAGCTTTAGAAATATGGTTGAGTTCAATACCCTCGACGAGCTCAACGCTATAATGCTCGATCTCGATGCCGTTAGGATTCAAAGTTTACTTATTTGCGAGAGGATCCTCGGGGCCTATCACAAGGATACACTCTTTAGGCTTATGTACAGAGGCGCTTCGTATGCCGATGCTTTACGGTAAGATTTTTTTTTAATTACATATTGTCGAAATTATCAAATCATTCTTATGCTGCTACTCTCGTTTACAGTTATCAGTATTGTATAGACTTGTGGACACGTGCATTGGAGATTCGCGTTGAAAAAGATTCCGTAAGTTCAAACTCATAATAAAATTTTATGATAAAAAAAAGTTAGAGACTCGATTTTTATAATTCGAAAAATGAAATCCCAGTGAGATTCTATTATCCAAGAATACATGTCTTATTTATTAACTGTTCTCTCCCGACTCTAGATTTTATACGCCGATACCTGCTTCACCGCCCAAGCTCTAGTTCGACTTATGGTCGACCTGAATGAGAAAGCGCTCGAACTAGACCGCATCCGAGAAAAACAGGAACCGCGATTCCGTGACGTTGTCACGGTATTCAAATTGATCACTAAACCACTCAGTGAGGCCAAGCGATTACTTCAGGTATTGAATTATTTAACTTTATATTTGTTTTTTTTCGCTAACCTACTTTTAGAAGTAAGTGTACAAATCACGTGTTTTCACTCTATTATTGCGTTTTGATGGTTTTGTTTATTTAAAGGAGCAAAGCAATCATTTGTATTCAAGTGACGAAGCATAAATTGAATGTTCACGCACAAAATAGAAGCAATGAATCTATCTGCTCATATTTGCAAAGCTAATTTAACTATTAAAATGAAAATTCCCCTTTTTGTTGCATCATTTTTCCAAACCAGCATAAAATTTATATTCGTTCATTAAAGCAATGCGTAGATTACAAATAAAAGTCTATTTCTGGGTTTACTGAAATACGTTTTCCCGTACAGTTTCGTTTCAAGTACCGCTACAATGATTTTCTGTTTATTGGTTTCAGTATCGCCCAGTGCATAAAAGGCAAGGAGAGACCTACGATTGTATCTTAAAGTGCGTAACGCACCTAATCTACTTGCTCATCGAGACAGCGCAGACGAGCGAAGAAAAACTGGAAATGAAGCAGTTGGTGCACAGATTAGTCAAAGAGAATCCAAGGTCAGCATCAACCGAGGATACGATATTGCATCTTTGTGTCTCGTGCCTAAACACAATCAACTCTAGTTACTTCAACGCCGATGATGTTCAAGTGAGTCTTTGTTCTAGTAAAAAAAAACGCGTCACTTCATTGAAAATTGCATCATTCTATCGTGTTTCTTTGTTTCATTTTTTTTTTTGCAGAAGATTTTTCCCAACCTGGAAGTCGTTAAGCTGCTTCTGGAATGCGGTGCGCACGTGAATGCACGCAACGAATCTCGCTCGACGCCTCTTCACATAGCTAGCAATGTTTATAATTTCCAGAATTCGGTATGCGCAGTTCACAAAGTTATTCAATAATGAATCACTTCTCTAAGTGGATAATCAATCATATTATGTCGTTTTTTGTTTCTGTCGACTAATGAATTTTTCAAATTGCAGTTAATCAAGTTACTGTTGGATTACGGTGCTCACTTGGACGTGCCAAACAAGGCCGGTGATATTCCAGCGCGCCTAATATCTTCGAATTCCCTCAACAATATTAATCTTGTCAAGTACATAACTCTTCAGTGCCATGCGGCCCAAGCGATCTGCAAGTATGGTATCAAGTGCACGGATTTGCCTGTAACACTACATCATTTTCTCAAGTTTCATATGGAATAAGCGTGTAATTATAGCTACAATTGTAAATAATACCATTTCTTTTTTTTTTTTTTCGTTGTATAGACAATTTTTTTTTATTCCGATGCGGGGAATTTCATTTTTGTTTCTCTTATTTTGTACCGTATTTTCAATCATCATTGCCAATTTACACATTTTATTATGCTGTTTCGGATATTCGTTTCGGAATCGATGTAAAGTGATAAGTTATTGTTATGTTTATTTTAGTCCAATTGGTAATTTTAGTTTTTTGTTTTTGCGTTATTGCAGAAGTTTTATTCTGTGAATTATCACTTGTGTGCAGCAAACGACTGCGGATAAATCAATTGAATCTCAGTCGCATGTAGTTTTTGAATTGTCGAATCATCTATGCCATTCGTAAAAACCGAAATTTTTTAAAACCAACTTGTTCCATCTGAATTTTGAAAGGTGTAGTAAGAACAAAAACGTTGCTGTGAGAAAATAATCAATTATTGGAGCATTTTATTTTTGATTCACACTTGAGACAGAGCCTTCTGATTTCAGGAGAAAATAAAAAGTTTACCAAATCTAAAATTTCTTATAAATTCCTTTTTAATAAAAATTTTAAATAATAATACCATAAAATTTCTATCTCAACTGTGAATAAATGATATTTTTCATCACAAGTGTAAGAGATGAAAAGGCTCTGGCGCTATCGCGCAACAAACAACTAAAAAAAATTTTTTGTTGTCTATTTATCTCTAATTGTAATCGAAAGGCTGCAGAATAATCGTAGTCCTTTTTACGAGGACCTACGCACGTGATAACTAGTTAAAAGCGTTTCTAAGGAGCGAGTGCGAGTGAACGTAAAAAAAAAAAGAAAACTTAGAGAATACGGAGAAAAAATGCCATATAACACCATCAGTGAAGTTACTTGTCATCAATGTATACTTCGCGCGCAAACTTTCATGACAAGTAATTTCCAAATGCGTTTGAATAATTATTAACATTGTTTTTAGTCGGTAATGCAATAACTGTTACTACGTTATTACAGTAATATAAACAATAATAAAGAAGAATATCGTATAGCATATCTAATCGATCTTCACTTTACAAGTAATGTGTACGTCATTATTCAAGTATGACATTATCGTTTGCTCGTTAAAAAAACACACTTTGGTTTTCCGCGCGATTTGACATCACCGATTAAGTTTATAAGAAAAAAAAAGGCTTGAAATGTTTGTTTTTCTTTAGCGAATAGTAGTATATCGTCTCTGCTACTTTTTGAATTGAAAATTTTTTATATTGCATTAGTGCTTCCTTCAGATTTGCAAATTTCCATTTTTAAATTGTAAAAAAAAACTATTAGAATCCAAAAAATGTGTCTGTATATTTTTGAAATATAGTTTAGTTTCATTGGTACGTTCATTTTATAATGTGCTAAACTTAAAAAAAAAAAAAAAAACTTCAAAATCCATATTTAAAAAAAAAATAAAGAGACATGTTATATTACTCAGCCACGCTTCTCTCTTTTATTTGCAAACCTAATATTACAATAGTTTTGCTCTAAGCACACTAATTCGTTTACTTACTCAGTATGATTAGAAATCGTGTACTAGACATAGTTTTTTTAAAACCATTTTTACTCAAGTATACAAAAAAAAAACATACAAAACACGCATAAAAAAAGGGGCATTAATCAAGAAATAAAACAGTCTTGGGGGTAAAGGGAAAGCCTTACGCAGCCGCAGCAACAACGAGTAGCAGCGGCAGTGTCAAGGAGACAAGAGAGCAGTGTGTAAGACTGGAGGCGAAATTCTTCAAGTAAGTGTCCACAACGTGAATCTTCCAACCCATATTCGCGTGGGTGAAGGAATTGTAGTAAACGGTATCCGGCCACGTGGAATTTGGCGTTACTACGAGAATTCCAGCGTCACCTTTTGCAATGAAACAACCATTCAATTTTATCTACATAGACACATATATTTTCAATGTTAAATCAAATGAAAAGCTCACCAGGTTCGCAAGTATGAACCAGCGTCCTATTGAAATGCCGAAACGTCGGGAAATCATCGTCGAGTCGACGATCTCGATCAATGTGCTTGCTCAGACACAACGGTCCCACTGAAAACCAAAAAAAAAAATCCAATAATTTTCAAATAAAAAATCCAAGATCGAACAAAACATACCAGCAGTAGGTCTCGGTCGTCCTCTCCTCGTGAATTCCACGCCAGCGAGTACGCGAACTCTGTTCTGCGCGTTGTCGCTCAACCGATCGTAACCACCGTGTGGCTCGTCGGTGATGATCAGAGGATGATAGAGATTCGAGCTGTGCGGATTGTTGCCGCCGTAAACGCGGAAATTGTACGTCAAACCGCGACGCAAATAGAGCTCCGGTATCAACTGCCCATTTATGAACCAAGCTAATCCCGTTGACGAGTGTCCTACAAAAAAAAAAAAATTTTTTTTTGTCAGTTTCATTTCATTTTTCACACGCGGAAAAGTATAAAAAGAAGACATACCAGTAATAGCTTGATATCCTCTCTGTCCACCCGACGGTCCAATTGTAGCTCTAAAAGTCCTTATACTCCTGTCAAAAATTTCATTTTTCTCCCACGGCTCGCGGAGATCCTTATTGGTAGCAGTGAAGTCCACGCAAGTGTTCTCGGGCTCGGATCTGCCAAACTCGAGCTTTAAATTACTCTTTGGATAGAAGTCGTGGAAACTCGGCTCGTTGTTCTCGTCCAAACGACCGAGCGCCCAGATCACGTAAACCGAACCGTTTGTGGATAATTCTTGGTCACCGGGATCGGCTGCGTGGAAAAAAAAAAATAACGCGAGTTTATTAAATGGTTGATTTATGAAGGAAAACTAGTGTAACTTACAAGATATGAGATTTCTTCGGTAAGTGATGATTGTTATTCCGTCTTGTTTCGTCGCGGTGAATAATTGATTGCTGTCTTGGCCACCGACGAGCTCGTCTTTACACACTCCCTTGTATTGGCCGAGTACTTTCGAACACTGGAAAGCGATCAAATTAATTGAGATGACAGTTTAATTTTTACGAATTAAAATGAGAATAAAATCATACCGGTGCTTTAGCAGAAACGTTGTAATCATTGGCGTAACCTCTGGTATCGTCCATATAAGCAATTGTCACATCAGCACCTTCCATTTGACTTTTCTCTTCGGAGCCAGAAAATCCAAACGCCATGTACTCGTTGTCATCTGAGAAAAGAAAATCCAACATTAAAAAATAATAATACGTTCGAGAAAAATTTTCTAAATGACTTACCGATTTCGCCAGAAAGTTGTATGGTTATCTGAGGTCCGAAAATCTCCCAACCGACCTGTAATCGTTTGTGCAGTTGCACACAGTTCGGCATATTCTTCGATTGCTTAATTACCTAGAATGAGAAGCCAAACCTTCGGTAAGTGTCTTCAATATTCACCAAAAATACAATAAAAAAAAATACTCACTTTGACGAGCGACGGTGGTACATTCAAATTATTCGGAATAATAACCGAGCCAAAATTCGACTTAGTTTTCATATCGTAAATACTCAACCAATCGATATTCTTAACAGTCATATCCCCGGGCAATTGAATAGTCACATCTTCCTCGTCGTACGCGCGCAGTGGATCCAAACTATATACACACGCCAAACAATAAATCAATAGTGTCCGAAAAAAAAAGATGGCAAAAGAATCTTAAAACTCACTATCCATATTCATCCGGTAGTTTGGTACCCTTGGGCGAAGGTCTCGAGCCTTGTCCCACATAGAAATAAGTATCCTCGCCCAAACCGTCGTACGTCAATCTCGGTATGCTAATGGTTTTGGCGTCGATAATGACTATCGAGTCGGACGATACATTGTGCGAGGCTTTCGTCAGTTGTGATATTTTTTGCGGTGCTGGCGGATCGAACTCTGCTGGTATTGTGATGTCGCCGAAGGAATTCTTGTTGTTGGGTTTAACCAAGTCGATTGATTATTTTTCTTAATGTATATTTCGTACAAAAAGTGCGAGTAGGTTTGTTAAAAAAAAAAATACCTGAGAACTGAGATCGTAGACGGCGAACCACCTGATCTCGGTGACTTTCTTGCCTTCGGGCAACGTCAGAGTAAAATCCTTGTTGTGATAGCGGCCGAGGACGTTCGTTCTTTATCACGTATATATGATAATTAAATTACAATAATCATCACCTTTCAAAAAAAAAAAAACAAATTTACACTCACTTTCCATGCTCGTCCGGCACGATAAATCCCGTTAATCCCGGACCTCCGATTGTCGAGCCAGCATAGAAAAATGCATCCGCACCAGTACCATCGTAACTGAACTGGGTGAGTAGCAATGTATACTCGTCGACCGCGTACACCTCACCGCTCACCTGGTGATGTTTGGTGTTCAGGGCATCGATCTTTTTACCCTTGTACGAACCCTCCTCTTCCTCCGCATCGACTGTAAATTACATTTTTTTTGGAGTCTATTTTTCTTTTGTTTTAATACCTTGATATTGTTCTCGTCGCTGTGTTATGAATAGAAAGTTAAATACTTGAACGTACAGCTTGATCGTTAACTATCTCATTCTTTTCTTCGTGTTTCTAACAGATCGCTACCAATAATTACGAGCTGAATTTCTCATTGGTACCAGAATTTGAAAAAAACCAACCATGACTCACAAATTCCTTGCTACCACCCGCGGAAACCAGTCACACACGCACACGATCTTTTTTTTTTTTTTTTTTTTTTGTTGAAAAACGTCACTCACCAGAACAAGCCAGTAAAGCAAGGACGATGAACGCCAGCTGGTAGCAGCTTGTTCTTATCATAGCTGCTATAATTCGTCTCTCGATCGGTCTATCATCCCTGCCACCCTTTTCGATTTATTTTTCTTCTGTTTTTTTTTTGGTTGGCGAGACGATGTGTTTTGTTAGTCGTGAACCAGCCACGCGGTCCCACCGAACGATATCCTATATGCAGACTACTGTTGCTGCTGTTGGTTGTCTTGTTAGAGAAAGTGGCCTTCCAGGTAGGTAGCTATGGGTGGGGAGAGAAGGTACATGCGCAAGAGGGCCTTGGATTTCAGACTCTTGGGCATCACGTATATAGAAACGTGTGTATGGATGGTTGAATGTGTGCAGGGTTGGTACCGCTTTTATTGAAGAATAATGAAGTGTGTTACTAAATTAAGTTTTCTTTTCTTTTCAATAAATATACTTGTAAAAATAAAAAAATTATTAGAGAAAAGAAGTAGCACGCAAGGTAAAAACGGTATCTCACGCGAGAGCTTTTATAATTAAAACACAGCGTACTCTCACTTTAAATCGCTGAATAATCATTCATTTCCTCGGCTTTCAGTCGGAAATCTAATACGACAGGTGTATACATATACACTTTTTCCCTTCGCGTTCTGTACCTTAGCAACGTAGGAGCTAATCGTCGGCGTAATCGATAAAAAGCTCGTCTCGCGAGTAAAAGCTCGGAGCTTTTTTATGTGGAAGGGAAGGGGCGGCCGCAGTAGAGCACGAAACTCCGTGCCACGCGATTAAATGGCTTTGAAAATATGCCAACAGCCGAGGAACAACTTATCCGGCTAATCAAGTTTGGCACGATGAAGAGAATTCGGGAGCAAGTGAATAACAAGTATAATACGTGATTTGATAAAAAAGAAAAATAAAATTGTATTTTTTTAAAAGTGATTTTTTCTTTCTGTTTCAAATAAAGTCCATCGATGGATTTGCACTATCCAACGAGAAACTTAACAACGCCACTGACCACGGCGATCGATCGTTCGGATCCGATGATCGTCAGCTTTCTAATCGACAAGTTG
>JAWWMK010000618.1:0-37349 GCA_035047105.1 Galeopsomyia nigrocyanea
AGAGAGAGAGAGAGAGAGAGAGAGAGAGAGAGAGAGAGAGAGAGAGAGAGAGAGAGAGAGAGAGAGAGAGAGATACATGCGAATATAACTCTGGTGATTGGTCGCGGCGACATGCGTTATACGTATGCAAAACAACTGTGTGCAGCGCGATGGTATATACGCGCTGTCGAATGACGTGCAAGCATCTGGCCAATTTCAGGAATAATCATCTCAGCGCGTCACAGCCAATAACAATAATACTAAAAACACGTGTAGACATATACGTAGTCTAAACCGCAGACTTTGAGCGAATGCGTGGAATCGGTCAGAACTACTGCGGCGATATAGTATGCGACGCGGACGGCGCACCCATACCTTCAGCTGCTACTGGCTAACTCAACGGAAAAGTTCATTCAACATCGTTAAACCATTCAGCGTAATTGCCCATAGGGAAATGAGACTAAGAGCGAAGGACGCAGAAAAAAAAAGAAAATAAAAAAGAGCAGTTACCTACCAAGACGCTCGATTGAGCGCTCAAACTGGACGCGCGCTCACGCGACACTCACAGATCGTTGCAAATTTAGATCAAACGAGTGCGAGAAGAAAGTAAATGGTGTGTGCACGTGTGTGCGAGAGAGAGAGAGAGAGAGAGGGAGAGAGAAAGAGAGGGAGAGAGAGAGCGGTGAAAGTCTCGAAAAAAAGAGAAGGGCGTGGAACGATCCGAATTTTCGTCCTCGTTCTGCAAGTTCCTCTCTTCTCTCCTTCTCTCCATACCACTTGTTTGCCTCTTTTATACTGCTGCAATTACCGCATGCCGCGAGCGAAACTCGGCACTGCACACACGCACATCACACATCCACGTTATATCGATCGAATCTATGCGCGGCAAAGTATCCGTTTTCGTGGTGGTACGTTATCGACAAATCATCGGTCATCGCATGTCAGCCTTGAACGAGCTCTTCCCAGGAGAGCTACTCTACCTTCCTTCCATTAGTATCAATCCCGCAAATATTGCTTTGCTCTATACCACCACCTTGCGCCAGCAAGCGTGCATCCGACTAACTTTATACTTGACTTTTCTTCTTTTTTTCTCTCTCTTATTTTCGTCCAACAAATTTATAATCAATACCGGAAAGCCCAATGACGCATACATAATTCGCAGTTTGCGATTCATCGTTGCGCGCACGCAGCGGCCGATTGAGCGATTGCTGCTGCAACTATACACTGCCAAGCTTTTCAGTTCCACTGCATTAAACAGCCTCGCTCTCTTAATGCCAGCAAAACTGCTCGAATCAAGCGTAATGTACTTCGCGCGCTTGCTAAAAGTGTCGAAAAAAAGTCATTGTTTTAATTTATGCCCTCGCGTATCCCGCGCGCAACGCTTTTTAATGTCAATAAAATTTCTTTACAAGTATACGCTTCGATCTTTTTATTTTTTCGAACAAGCTCGACGCTCTCGAAAAACTTTCCGAACAACATCTTTTAATTGATCATTGAATATCATTATTTCCATCTGGCTCATCATCGCGTCTTATCATTTATTGCGTCATCCTGTTATTTCCATAATTTCCTCTAAAAGAAAAAGTTGAAAGAGTTGGAAGAGCTTCGATTTGTAGAATCCGAGATAGGCGCAGGTAGAAAAAAAAATAAGAAAAATCTCATGTATAGTCGAGTGGCAGCTGCAGGAGCAGCAGCAGCGCCACTGACGTCACAATTGACCGTAGGAATTACGCGGTATTACCTGTACGCTAATTACATGGCCGCGCGCACCGGCGCACCGGCGCACAGACACAGCGCCTGCGTCTCAGGAATCTCTCTATCTCTCTATAAGCCAAGAGATGTTTTATACGGCGCAATTTGAGCTTTTTATTTGACAGCCAGTCACTATTAACGCTATTATGTTTGATCGGTCAGTTTTTAATTCTCAATCCCGTCAATCATCAGGTGCATCTACACACGCGCTGTAAACCCTCAACAATGTGATATACACTATAGACTAAGAGTTCTGTTATGAAACAATCATCGCGAATGGCAATTAATCATTAAGCGTGATCAGCAATATAAAAAGATGAATTACACACGAAAAAAACAAGCCATTGAAATCTTCAGTCGCGCACGACATGCTACGATTATTATCAACGTTTTTTTTCTTTTTCACAGTCGTATATAAAACATACATGACACTGTGCTCCCAATGGTAGAGATCATTAGCTTGATGCTTTTCCAAGCGTCGGCGGCGCCGTAAATACTTCAGCAGTTGAAACAATGAGTTGGCTTCCATACCGCCGAGTCGTAAATAATCGAGAGAGTGTTCAATTGCACTTGGATGATCGGCCAATCAAAAAGCCATCGAGTTGTCCATGGGAGTTTGCGGCGGCGAGCGAGAGAGCGAGCAAGTGAGCGGTGAAAGAGAACGACTGTGAGCAAAAATTAGTTGACGTCCTTGAGTCGGGGCGAGCATTTCCGTGAGAGAGGGGGGGGGGGCGAGGAGGTGTTCGGCTGCTTTTATTGCTCGTTGAATTTCTGCAGCCCAATTTTTTCGTTTGCGCGGTACCGTTTCTTTTTATTTTTCGTTCGTTCGAGAGCAGCAGCCTCAACCTACCACCATAAAACCGAATTCGCAACAAACAACCGTATCGATTACGGCTTATTGAAAAGAAATACGAGTAAACATCGCGCTCAATTTCACGTATACTTCCTCGATAAAAATGACATTAATAGACAATTATTGGGCAAAATTATTGGGATTCGATGAGATCGAGCCGATATAAAAGATCCGCAGACGCGGGTGACAACGAAACGCACTTAATTACGTAAACGATATGTAGCCCAGCGCCGAACACAATCATGTGTATGTACATGTTATGACACGTCTTTTTATCGGGCGACCTCTCGCGACCTGACTCCGACGTCAAAATAAGCAGTGTATATGCCAGTCTCGCTACTTCTTCAGCTACTGGCAGATGAATCGACTCGTAAATTGATGATTTGTTAGCCGGCTCGCTCGACGGCTCGTCGTCGTCGTTGTCTACAGTCGAAAAAGTCGAGTGACCGTTTCTCTGCTGAATGTGGCTGCTGGCTCAGTTGAGCTGTTTAAAGCCTTTTTAACCACGCTAAAGGTAGGATACGAAGGTCCCTATAATTCAACTTTGAGTGAATGGCTACGAGTTATACCACCACACCGATATGTAGGTACTAACTAAGCTCTAATTAAAGTTTATCAAGAGTCGAATTATCGTGTCAAAGGTCGAGAATGCATGAATTATCAGGCTCTTTGTATCCCACCTTAATCCAGATATGGCGCTACAATTCGTTCTACTGCAAGCTTCAGCTTTCGTCGATTCTCACTACATCATTGTTCTTCTTCGTCCGATTTATCAAAACTTTCATAGATTTTCCTGCTATGGCTTCTTTTTGCTTAGTTTGTGCTTCTAGCAGGTATATATTTTTTTCCTGTACTTTATATAGCCTGAAAGAGTCAGATTTGTGTTATGGGAGCCGTGAGCATGGGGCAAGTTAAGCGCTAATACGCGGCGTGTCGAAATATATATATATTCTTTCGTATATTACTTTCAAGATATCAGTGGTTTTGATAAGGAATTAGTTACGTTCAGTCACGTAGGCGCATCGCACACAGCTGAGAAAAAAATAGCAACGTCTATACTTGCGCTTAAGTTGGTCTATCGAGCTTGTATGAAGCTTTATAAGCTAAAATTCAATCAGTGGAATTAATGAGATTCGAAATTTCTTAAAAATAGTCTATCTGGATATCCGATCGTGGACGAGCAATTAATTAGCATATGTAATCTCTCTCTTGTGACACCTTGCTGTAAGAACCGAATCTCATTCTCACACCGCGAGCAGCCACGGCGTCCTTCACTTCGAGGAAAAAAAAAAGTCGAGTGCAGAAATGAAAAAGAACGAACATAAGAGAATACTTGAACGTGTTATCTCGCGAGAGCGCGCGATCGGCAACGAGGTTGACGACAGATGATTTATGAATTGACAACGCGGACTCGTTTCTCGCCGCGCGAGCGCCAGCGGTATAAGCTAAGCGCGCTCCGCTATATAAGAATATTCATTCGACAATATTGTCCGTCAACTCGCTCTTTTTCTTTCGTTCTTCTTTTTTTTTATCGAAGCTTATAACTGACGTGCAGTAAATGTTTGCAAGTCAGATATTTCGCCCAAGCGAAAAAATTGAAAATTAATCGCGCGATATTCTTTTGCTTGTTTGTGTGCGTAACGAAAAAGACAACCACTTTTGCTCGAGTGCTTTACGTAAGTAACAACGAGCGATTCGAATCCAGCAATCACTTATCTCGTCGTCGCGATTAGCGTAAAACATGCTCAACACTTGATTTTTTTTCTTTTTCTTTTTTAGCAGCGTCTTTTTTTTTGTCGACTTCTCTCTTTTTTCTCTTTCTCTTTCGCCAATAAAATTCGAAAGATTCTTCAGATAAAACTTGATTGAGTATCATCAATCTTGATAATTTTTCATTGTATTTGCATTCGTATATTTAGCCAAGTTAACAATATTCTTGGTTTTACGAATAAACTCGCAATGAATATGCCAAATAATTTTCAAGATTTCGCCGAAAAACAAAAGTCGAACAGGTGAACGAATTGATCGGCACTTGTGCACTAAACACCTTTGCACGCGGGAAACAACGCGTGGAAAACCGACTGCGTGTATAATATATAGACATACAACGTGGCATTCGATTGAGTGAAAATGGTTAAGCGAATGGACTTTCACGTGGATCTCGCGCGCGGTGAAAATTTAACTCTCTAATAACATTCAATTAAACGAGCTCCATACGATAGAAACCAAGAGCAGCAGCAGCGCCTCGTCTCGATTTCCCGGGAGATTTTTTCACGACGCCTGCGTCTCGCTGGCCGATACAAGACCGGTTATATCTGCGGATTTTCACTTGCAGCTTTATTGGCCCTCCGTTTCGCGGCTGCCGCGATGAGAGAAAGGTATAGCTTCGTCGTTAGGCTACCCGGCTAATCTCATTAAATTCAAATCCTCTCTCTCTCTCCCTCTCTCTCTCTCTCTCTCTCTCTCTCTCTCTCTCTCTCTCTCTCTCTCTCTCTCTCTCTCTCTCTCTCTCTCTCTCTGACGTCAGCGCGCGGCGATCAATCGCTGTCGCGATTCAATTATTGAGGGAATAATCAGTTGTCGAAAAATATTAGCAAACTCGAGGCTGACATCACAGAGTTACAGTGAGGGAGTAGGAGATAATAATGATAATGATGAAAAAGGAAGAAAAAGAGTTGTTTGTAAACAGCTGTCTGGTCGCGCGCGCTCAAAAAACCCCTCTTTTTATTCGTAAAATCCGCTGTCTCCTTGTGGACTCGCTTATCTATTGGCGCGCAGGAGGAGAGCAATAATAATTGAGTAAACTTTCAAGAGAGCGAGAGAGAGGGATAGGAGAGAGAAAAAGATAAGCGAGTATTGTGAATGAAAATGCGCCATCGCACGGCGATTATTGTTTTCGCCAACAAATATATCACTTTGAGGCTATACATAAATGACTAATTCGTCAATTAGATGTCGCCAACGCCGTGCCCGCGACATTGACTTACGACCGATGACGCCTTTTTCTTTTTTTTTCTTTTTATTGCCTGCAAAGCTAAACGCTGCCAATGTCGTCAACAGCGCCTGATAACCTTTGCTTTTGCTTGGATTTTTTCGCTTTTTCGCGCGCGATCCCCGCAATCGCGCAATCGCATAATGGATAGCATAATAGAACATTTATTAATAATCTCGCGCATGAGTGCCCGATTTTATCGTTATCGCTCTGTTTGCGACTGAGACTGCTGCAGCTTCCGAAGAAAAAAAGTGCAATACCAGATTGAACCTGGTTTACCGAGTTGTTCTACTACACAGACTACTGCCGACAGTCGTCTTAATAATTAAGCGATTAATGGATATAATAGCTGGGAGTAAGGTCAGCCGCAGCCGAGTGAACAACAAAAAAAGGTGAAGAAAAGCAATCAAGTGACGCACAGCAATGATTGCCTGATCGAAAAACGACAACGTAGCCGCGAATGGCTCATCAGGACTGACGCTATAAGGGTTGCTGCAGCTCTCCACACTCTTCAAATATAGATATACAAAAACTGAATTGACGCTCGACAGACATTGTAAACGAAGAAGAGGAAAGAGATACAATTAAGCACAGCTCGGGAACAATATATACGATATATGTTCTTAGCCCATAAAATAATAGCAGTTGAGGGTGGCCGCGGAATAAAACCACAGAGCGAGTGCAGGCATGTTGTTTTCGAGGATCGAACGCAACCGGCCAGATAAAGCTGATAAAAGCCATGCATTCTAATGCGCAATAGCTAGAGTGTCTCTATCTCTCTCAGCTGGAAGAGTCAACGGAACAACAATAAAAGTCAAAAATCATCATCTCGTCATATCTGGGTTTTTACACAACGCTCGATTCATTGTTTACGCCAATTTCATCGCGCGCTCCAATTTTTGCGCCCGCCATACCAAGTGTAATCGCTGCATAGTCGATGCTTGCTTTATATTTAGCTCATTCATTTTCTCGCCGTGTCTAAGTGTGTCTGTGTGTGCGTGCATTTCGAGGTGCATTTGCACATACATATCCTTGCTGCTACGACTGCGTCTAGTCGCCAAGGCTACTAAATTTTCTTACTTACCAGTCATCGATTCGCTGCCAATTATTGTTTGAATGACGAGCGACGAAAAGAAAAGTCGAAATCTAGGAAAAAAGGGAGGAGAGACAGTTGTGCACCTGCTTGTTAGGTTTTCCGTCAGCTAGTGGATATCAAATGTTCAATACGTCGTCTTTCTCGCGGCGACTTTATTCGCTTGCCTTGGCCGGGCGTTCGCGGCTGTGTACACACAATACTCCTATTTATAGGTGGTCGGCCAGAGCTCGGAGCTGGCGGCGGGCAGCGGGCGGCGGCCGCGCAAACATGTGCCATACAGCCCCTCTTTCTCCTCTCTCTTTCTCTCTCCTCTATGCGGTCTTTCGTCGACGTTGCTCCGCTTCGCGCGCCCACGCTAATCGCCCGCCCGGCCCGGGGCCAATGACCATGTTTACAAATATATTGCAATTGGCGTCGACGCGGAAGAAGACAACCGACGGGCAGCAAGCCGAACGAAAAGAGGGCCAGGATATTTATTCAAGGGTTAGGTGCGTGCGAGCGCCGGAAATCAATAAGTGGATCCCCCTTGCTCATCGCCTCGAGTCATCAGCTCTTTTTCGCGATATAATCGGCTCTTTTCTTTTTTTTTCTTTCTCAGCCAACGCATATCACGCTTTCTCCATCCGAAATTCCCTAGAGCTGGCCTTTGATAACAGCTACTAGAACTCATCGATATCAACTAACGGCCGCGGCACCCGCTCGCCAAACTTTATATAGTGTACACGAGGCTTCATATACGTCTGACCGTAATTCATCGCGCTCGCGCGATTGCTTTTAGAATAGCCAGCTTTAAGGTAATTTATGCTGATAAAACGTGTGCGACTAAGCTCTATGGGATATGAATACGTTAAGATGCAAAATGTCGTTTTATACCGGCCTGACGTACGTGAATTTTTTAGCATTCTTTTTTTTTTCACTCAAGTTTAGGAATCAAAATATTCATGACCTTAAAGGTCTCCAAAATGTTTAAATATCGCAGTACGACCGACCTACACTTACGACCTTTTCCCGATTTCTCGCCGCTTCCTACTCGCTCACGTGCACGCTTTTTTCACGTGCATGCTCACGCTGTACCAGTCAAATCTCCAACATTGTGGCGCTTTACATATACACACAACGTTAACTCGTAGATAATCGATATGCACATGGATATGATGACGCGCGCTGAAGAAGTGAAAGCTCGCGCTTCGCGATAAGGGGGAAAAACGGATGGAAATGAGGGAGATAAGAATCGATCAGCTCAATGACAAATGAAGCAAAAAAAGTGAGTGATTATCGCTGATATATATATAAATAAGCTTCGATTTTTACTCACGAAAGACAAACACTCGCACTTGCGGCAAGCAACAATATCCTCTTCAATGTTTCTATATATGGCAAATTCTGACAAAAAGTGCATTAATTCGGCACCATTTTTTCAAGTATTCAAACTGCAACGACTCTTTTAATTTTATATTATACGTGTTCATGGTTTCACTAGGCATCAAAAGATTCGTAATGCTCTGTCCCGCCCTCTCCTTTCTTGTGACATCCCCATTTTTGCCTGTGCTGGTGTTAAAATCACGTGCAAACTGTGAACAACAAAATCCTGACTTTGTGGTTTCTTGTGGTTTTTTGGTATTTTATAAGGAATTCTACTCGAAATTCCGAGCCGTTCTGACCCTTTCAGAGCTCTGAAAACACGCAAAACTAATTGAACGTGTAAGATTTGCAATTTCATTAGTTTTTTTTTTAGTTATGAGCCGCGGTGAGGGGCACTAGTATTTTTAGGTTCTATTGACGAAATCGCCTAATCAAGAGCGCCGTCCGAATTTGAAAATTGTGCGAAAGTCACACCGAATTAATGCAGTTTTTGTGTGTGTGAAGTTCGCCATGTACCTAGAATGGGAAATGTCTGTGCTGTTGCAAGAGCAAATGTCGCAGCACGTATTATTGTCTGTGTGCGTGTGCGCGCGTGTGTGTGTGTCGGGCGAGAAACGGCAAACGATTGAGCTGCGGCGTGCGAGTATACACCGACAGCGCTCGACCGCCTGAAGCTGACCAAAATCACGAGACGCGCACGTTTATTAGTAGCCGCGCTTGAGGTCGAGGCCGAGATCGGTTCGATATAGCTGTTCCTTTCATTTATAATTCCCACGTAATGTAAATGTGTTTGGCGCGATCATTGATATGCGAGCAATCGGTGAGCAAAGAAGTAAACACCGCCGATACCGGGCCGAATGAATGCAAACTGGGTCATCGTCATGATTTTCAGGCTCAATTAGCAGCAGCAGCAGCAGCAGCAGTCGGAGTACTCGGCGAAAGAGAGCTGCTACACGTGCAACAGTTGGTCGCATGATGTGCCAAGCCTCCAATTCACATCGCGATGATGTTGGTCGAGTGGATCAGTGGCGCTGCTGGTTTAGCCGCTGCACGAGGAGAGCGAGGAAAAGGTGGCTGGTATGCTTATCAGAAGTGCTGCGGCTGAGCCGAGCCGGTGGGGGAATATTTACTCGGTGCCGATGCGTGTCACTGCAGCGCATCGCAGCGCCGACGACGTCGCTCGCCAGCTCGCGCCGCTTACTCCGCTGCCCGCCGCCAGCGTCGTGTACTGCCTCCGCGGCTGACGGCTCTCAGTCTCTCTCGTACTCACGCGCCAGCCGGTTCACTCTTCGTCTCACTCCGTCGAGCTTATCCGCGAGCGCGCGAACGATGAAGCGCCGGAAAGTTTGATTTTTCAGTCGATCTCGCTCTCGCCCCTCATCCGATATCCTTCGATTCTGCCAATTGCCACTTCTCTCGCCCCGCGCCCCTCGCCCCTCGCTCTCGTTCAGTGACACTCTCTGCTGCCTGCGCGATCTTCTTCCATCTGTGATTCAATTATTCCGAGCAATTGTTGAGTGCGCCCAGCGACTGAACACTAGCAAGGCCCGCATATGAGCAAACTCGAGGCAGCGGGGCTCTCGGGATTTTGAATGGCACCTGACTTGGAGAAGAAGCGAGTTTATCGACGATCCAACTGCATCACCAGTAGCGCCAGATACGAGGAAGACGGCATGCAACTGCTCCAGCGATGCACCGACAACTTCATCACCGACTATTATCGACACGGTAATTCAGCAATGCGCAAACACCATTCTTCTTAATTGATTATTCGCATCGCATGCCCCGTCACGAGACTTTCAGTGCGCGTGTGTGCGTCTGTGCGTGCGTGCGTGTGTGTGTGTGTGTGTGTGTGTGTGTGTGTGTGTGTGTGTGTGTGTGTGTGTGTGTGTGTGTGTTTGATTCGCCAATTCCAGCAAGATGTGCTATGCGCTTTTCAACAGGTTTCATCGATAAACATCGACTCAACCTCACTTACGTATACCAGTCATTCCTAATCGAGCTTTCCTACTTGAGCTAGCTTACAAACTTGTTATTCGCTCGCAAGCTGTTAAATATAGTTCAACGTTCAACTCTGCTCAACAGCCTTCCCAAACAGAAAATAATCATCTGCTGCTTTCTCGCCAGCCGCAAGCTCACTGCTTTACCGACAGACGCTTTTTCACAAGTTTATCAAATCGATTGCGCGCAATTCACTTTTCTTGATTTCGATAAACAAAACCTTCAAAATCCATCGCTTCGTTTCACTGTCAAAAAAACCTGTTGCTTTTTGATATTCGTCAAGTTGCGCAGGTATAGTGCTTCTCTCTCTCCCTCCTCAAAACTTCAGGTTTTGAAACAAGTTTAAGCGTCTTTTCGCTCGCTGCGACCAAGGTTTTAGTTTTATTTTATTTTTTTTTTTTTTTTCACGACACTTCTCCAATATAATTCAATCATTATGTCATATGTTGATATAAGAAAGTTTTTTTTCCTGGAGAAATCATTGGCGCACTTTAGTTCGATATAAACTTATAAATGTACAAAAGGTAAACTTTCACTCCGAATATTCGGCGGCGCGCGGTGGCTTCGAGGTAATAAGTAATGTCCACATATATTCTGTTTGACTAAAAGCGCGCGCACTCGTGTATCGATCGAGCATATAAGCTATTCATGATTTGATGGCACACATCACGACTGTCCTTTTAAAATATTTCCTTTTGCGCTTTTTTTCATATAAGCCATGTTTGTATTTATCATGCGCGCGAAAAGAAGAATTGCTTGTTGTTATTCGCTCGGGCAAATACAATATCAGGCACAGTTCATCAATAATGAATCGAGAAGTGATATAGGAACGACCAGAGACGTACGCGCATGATAAACGTTCAATTATTTCTTTGTTCTCCTTCGGAAAATATACATATTTATTATAAATTGTTAGAGATTACGTTGCGCGAGGCAAGATAAATGTACATTGTTTATACATACGATATTTTAACCTCTGAATGATGCTATATATTTTTGCTGCTACTTGTCTCTCCAGCATGAAAATCTTCGATATCACGAAAGACCATTAGATCGACGCGCTGAAGCCTATTAATCCGACATTAAAAATAATACATTTGACCAAATAACTTGAACGCGTATCTCCAGAAAATCATTCAAAAGACACGTAAACAAAGAAACGTAGCGACAGCTCACGGATATACAAAATGAATATAGCCATCAGTCAGATAAAATTTTGTCTTTTCTTCCAAGATAAGTTGCCTACTTGATAAGGGTCTAGCCGCAGCGTGACATCAGCTCGCTTAAATTTTCCCTTTTTTTCTTGTAAAACTCGCTGAATAAGAAGGATGACCACAAAAATTGGTGCTGTGGTCGACGAGCGAAAAGACAATTTTATAAAAACCAATCGAGCGTCCATTCTGTCTTTTCGCGCGCATTTTTCTCTCATAAATTTGCTAAAATCGGTTGTAATAATAGGTGGGCAATTATCTTTGGGGAATTATTCGTTTGACGGATAATGTGTGTGTTTGACTTGTTGCGCGCGTGGGTGTACTTTGTACGGAGCAGAAAAAATATAATTTATGGAACAGCGATCAATTTAGGTTTCTTGGTAATACGCTGAGATAATTCCTAGAGTGCGGCTCGTAAAGATTGCCGCTCACTTTTGTGCGTACATTTAACGATTCACTGGCAATTGAAAGTACAATTAATAATCGTATCACTTGTATGTACGAACGATAAAAACTTTTCGATTCTGTTTGATCATTCCGTGGAATGAGGCACAGGTATTATCGATTCTAATCGTGAATGTAACCTACGCCAACTAGTTTTATTCTTAGCTACACTATCGTTTGCATAAATTAGAACTATAACTAGATGGACGCATAAATTATGGACGCGTTGTCCTCGGATGTGTTTCATATCAAGCTCGTCGAGCGGGGCAAGCGCAGATAATCAACAGAACAACCCAGACAACCAAGTCGCTAGATAAATTGCTCGACGGGTCATGTAGTTTACGTCCCCAAGGTCATCCAGAATTTGAAGGATATACAATGCGACTTGGACTCATGCGTCCTTTATGTCTTTTTCATTATACGTCTCGGTAACAGCTCGTTATTTCACTTCAATAATCATGACGGATCTTGAGAAATTGATCAATTCAATTAAGTGTCCCTTGAGCAGAAAAAGTCTAGCAAATATAAAAAGTTGGTTCAGTTAAAGCTCCAGAAATTTAGTTGACTAAAAGTACATCAAGCGCGCGTGGACTTGCTCAAGTCCAACCTCTAAATTTCAAAAGCGCTCTACATTTATTTCATGCTAACTCTCCTTCGTGCTAACCAATATAGCGGCGCCCTATGAGCTAGCTCCCTTTTAGAGATGGATTAATTTCTTTAATTACCTAAATGTCTACGTTTGTTCGTCAAAAGCTCGCAGTTTTTATTACAATCTTCTTATAATTTTCCTTTATTGAAATTCTATAATAGCAAATCTTTTCAATGCAAACATCTTTCTTGTCGACTTCCTTCGAGACTTCCTTTTCTAGACTCGATTCCTCAAAAAATTTTGAAATAAGAGGCGTTTCATGTATTGATTCGAACGTATTTAACTGCACGCGCACTTTTACTACGAAACAGACGAATGATTGTTATCATTTGACTGTGTGTCGTCAATCCGCGCAGAAACGTAACAATTTTGCTGACAAGAGCAAACTTGGTTTCTTTCTTGTCGCAAAGTTAGTAATTCCAATAAAAACCCGGTGGTCTTATATTTACACAGTTTGTCGTCGTTTGAATAATTCTTTGTTATATACGAGAAACCGGAGCTAGTCTGAAGAATATAATTTTTTTTAATTCATTTTAAATCTACTCAATCAAGTTTTCTGAGACGCGTAGATTCGATATTTTTATGGACAAAGCGCCTCGACAAGAGGAATAAAGTTACATAAAATAAAGTTGTGTGCTCAAGATAACAAGGTGGTTTGATACATTAACTTGGAGAATTTAAGAGCGCCAAAATTTTAGTCTTCTTGTTGACAAATAAATTATTCTACTATCTGTTTGACGACATTATGAATAGATGATGAATTATTAAGTAAACTTTGAAAATTGCGGTTTAATCACAACATCATAATTTTTATGAATATTCGTAATATTAAAACAAGAGCTTTCAGGTTTTGAGACTGATATAAAAGCTAAGACAGTTTAATCAGATTAGAAGCGGATAATTTTTAATGTCAGTACATATAGTTCCGATTCTTATCTGAATTTTTATTTTCACAAAATTATCTTAATATTGTTGGCCAACGGCTCGAAAGTCGAAAAGTGAAAAAAAATAATATTATTAAAGATAATAACAGATTCCAAAGTAATTATGTGCCATTGATTTTTAAACGCATCATATGAGAAGAATTTATCGGGAACGCATAATTGTTTTTAAACTAATGCTGTAGAGACAAGATTGACACAGAGCATGTGATAGGCGCGTGTTTATTTCACAATCGGTGACCAAACAATGAACCTGCATTATTTAGTTTCTAGCAAAACTATTTGAGGGTCGTGAATAAAAATATGAATGACCATATTTTCATTCATAATCTCCTTGCTTTTTTTCAGTAACCACAATAACTTTTTAATTTCCCAATCCAATCAGAGGAATTGAACAATTAATTACCTTTCAAAATAAAAGTATTTTCAATCAATTGAATATTTATGAGGAAACCGATGAATACAAGTATATTATTCGATAATTCTACATATAATCTCCAAAGGCTCTTAATTTATGATTTTTGTGAAAGAGCAAAGAACTCATATTCTGCGCGTCCTTCATCAATTTGTTTATCAGGCGCGATATTTTATCAGCCGCTTATCTTGTTCGCTGTAAGTAAGTAATACGAAAATTTCTTATGCCTATTTAGTAACGAATAAAAGATCTGGTTGAAAAATATATTTTTTAAAAGCACGAGAGCATCGCAATAATATGTCGTTATGTTTATTTCACGAATATTGAAGAATGGAATAAACACTGATAATTTTAAACTTAAACTTTTCTAAAAGCGGGTTGCTCTCCGATTATAGCATTCTTAACTCAATTAAGATAAAGACAAAAATAACGTACGTTGAAATGTATTTTTTAAGTACGGTAGCCGAAAACAAGCGGGGAAGGTGCGACTTTGATATTAGAGTGCGAGAAAATATGTGAAAATATGTGCAAGGTGTATAATTTGATGTTTGCACTAGAAACATTACGAATCGAAAGCCTAGAAAATTAAAAAATAATAATTAAACCTGAAATTGATCGCAAGCGCATGAATAACGTATGAGACGAGTCCGATAAGAAGCTGTACAGAGGCAAAAGTTAACATAAACTGAATAATAAAAGAAAAAAAGTTTGGTTCTTTTCGGTTTGAAAAAATAAGAAATGCGTTGTCAGAGCAAGAAATGTAGTCCTTTTTTATTGCCACATACTGCGGCGAGTCGTCGAGGAGAACTTCTCAAATGTTTATGCTAATAGTTTTTTTTAGCACTTGCTGCCTCACATGCAGGAACTCTGCGCGCAGTTTGTCCTTGAGATTTGACCGAAGGCAATTGGAAAGCCATGGTTAACGCCATGCTACGTTGCTTGATGGAGTTGATAGATCTTGTTATCGACAGTACATAAATTTGAGGCATTTTAGTATTCCTCTGCCATGTACAAACACAGAGAGAGATAGAGAGAGGGAGAGATGCTCTAGACAAAGCTCGTCATTCAATTGCGAGAATCGTTTAGCAAAACAGTACCTGAATATAAATTCAGGTCAGGGCACATTGCAGAGTAATTTGAGGGATTAGTATAGGCTTTTCGGAAATTTTTCATTTTTCTAGTGTGCTCACCAAACTACAAGTATATCTATCACTGCAAGATTCTCTTCTCTGTTGTGTTAGCCTGCTTCGAGAGCCGAATAATTGGAGGCTTGCTCCAAGTTATTTAATCCTGCAGTGTAGAAAGAAGGTTATTGGCCTATGCGTAATTTATGCTAGCTCGTTATCTGCAGCACTTCAACGCGCGCCCAGATACTGGCAGTATTGGAGGAGCTGTGCGATCATTCGGCTCTGAAGTCGTAAAGTTATGTCAAAGAATAGTGAGGTGAGATAATAGCATGTTTAACGGAGTTGGCAAACCGTATGACTGTAATCATGAGCAATTACAAAGTGCGTCACGTGACACCAACTGACGACGGCCTCTTGACGTCACACTGTCGAAGATTAGTCACTCAGCGGCGCGCACGTGACGCTGCACGGTACCTTTAACCGAAGTGCACGATGCTCAATACATCATTTTTGTGCTATTTTTATTCCGCTGAAAATGCCAAATGCGGCGTTCACGATAAACTCGCTTGATTTTCAAGCCGAAACTTTTTATTTTCTGAGAGCGAAGAAGAAGCATTGGCTTAGGGGGCGACTGATAAACGACACAATTTATGTGCATAATCTTGCTGACAAGCGCGAAGAGCTCATTTATTTATAAGTCAGCGCAATCGATGTGCAGCTGGGCAATATCGAGACGGAGAGAGAAGTAGCACGCAGTCATGGTGACTTTCCAGTTGCGCTTGGGCTGCTTAGAAACTGGAAAGATGTTTCATTTGTGGATTATCTTCGGCCGGGCTCGACGAATAGAAGCTTGCGACCCGTAAAAACTCGATAAAAGGATTTACCGCGTCTGGCTTACATCGTCGATGCTCAAATATTCTTCATCCGCCGCACATTAGATTCTCGGCGCTTAATTTTTATCGTCAAGCCGCCGCTAGGTCGACTATGCGAATGACGTTTCGCTGAGACTCGAGATCTCATTGCTCGGAATCGGTGAGAAGTGGGGGAGCGGGCGCTGCTGGTTGGGCTGAGATAACGCGAGATGATAGCGGGAACAACTGATCGTGTGTGCCATTGGATTGCAGACACGGCGCGGACGTGCGGCGGCCGCGTGTCGTCTCCTTATGAATCATCGCCGCACAACATAATTAGGTTATGCTGAACACTCGCAAACGCCGAGGATTTGTAGTAAGTATCCGATATTCACGTGCAGCTATAAGAAAAGCGTTCGGAATCGTTAACTCTTTCATATTGGGCTCTCATCACCATGCGAAAATCCGCTGCAGCTGTGGCGCACGCCGAGTTTTCCTCGCCCGCTATATTTACGAATATGTTTCCGCATAATACAGGGCCGATGACACAGTTGCGCCCTACCTAGCCGCGGGCATATTCGCGAATCCGCGAAGCGAGCGAGGTAAAGATGGAAAGCGAGGAAGCACATGGAGACGGACGTGCGGAGTGCAATTGCATCTTATTGGCGAGGTCGTCGACACCGCGTGCGGCCGTAATTTTCCTTGCCGCGTGCACCCGCTACTCACGGCTGCGAAACGTGAAGCACATCGCTAACCAACCCTCGCTGTCAGCGTAATTATTCTCTACGCCGATTCTATAGTTAGACTTCCTCCGCGCGCCAACGCGACCAATGCCTTTTTTATCGCCTCCGATTGTCCAATAATTGCTCCTCTACGTCTTCATCTTCATCGACTGGACTTGCGCGCTTGGATTTATCAATATATAAATCCTCAGTCCGCTGCTCGCTCATTCTCTCTCTCCCATTTACATTGTACATTTCTATTAATAATTTCCGACGATTTTTGCACGTAAATAGCAGTATCTTGCCAGTGTTTTCCTTCGAAACGTGCCAGTTTGCCGTGGCGTTGCTCGTGGCTCCGTCAATTTAATACTCCTCCTCATATTTTCATATTTTCCTTGGCACAACAAATAAGCGCATACTCGTTATCTTACTTTCAGCCGCCGCGCCGACGTTTCAATCTTTGGCTGCTTCATCTTTCCACTTTCCTTCGGCTCTCATTTGCTCATTGATAGATTGAGTACACTCAAGTTTACTCTTTCGCGAGTGAAAAATGTTTGTTTTCAATCCTTTCCGACCGGCTTCTAATTCTGTAACTTTAAATTTGGCTATTCATATATGCCAGATGACGACCACGACCACGACTTTCCATAAGCAATTCATTGTTTTTGACCTATTAATTACTGAAAATAATAAATCGTTATTTCGGGCTCTCATTGTATATTATTAAAATGACTTTTCTACGATGACAAAGCCATCAGATGGATTTTCGTTGTATCTGGAATGGATGTATATCGGAGAAACACGTGCAATTATTCTCCAATTATTAAGCGATTATCCCTGAAAACGTGTTTCGTTCTACATCATGATCAATGTCTCAGTAATATTAACAATTTGATCATTATTTTTCTGAAGTAGAGTGATATAGAATTAAAAAATAAATAAAGCATAAAGAAACTCGCTTATCGTTCGAACTTGAAAAAATAATGAAAATTCAACCGGAGTAAATATAGACGTCGTATTAAATCGGGATTGACACGAATTTCAAATGAAAAAAAAAGTCGTTTTAAAGAACGTTAGAAACGACGAAAAAGCGTCTGTGCATTTAATTATGGACAATAACACAAATGAATGACGCAAAACTATTGTTCGTGCGTACTGGCAAGACAGACGAGTTCAAGGGTTTCATTTGCATGAAGAACTGGTCAGATGATGTCCCCATATCAGCGAAGCCTCTCTGACCACACAATTACAATCGCTGTCTAAGTTACATTTGTCATTTTTTATCATTTCATCTTGTTGTTTGTTGCAATTTGAATCGACGAAAAAATTTCGAAATACCGGAAAAGCTGCTTAATTTCCAAATTGATTAAAACAGAATCCACGTCAGACGCCGATTGAAATTAAAATAAATTCATCGCGTGAAAGAAACATCGATTGGCATTGCAATATTATTGTTCGGTTTGAGAAATCGAATGAAATTAATTATCATGTTTATTTGAATATCGAGTCAGTGATCTTCATCAAGGCGCTTTCTCACAAGCATTCTCTCAAGGCGAAATAATGAAATAACAGCGGCGGAGAACTTTCATTTATTGTAATGTCATTTTCCACCACGGACAAGATAAGGGCGGGAGCAAGATCAACCCGTATAGAAAAAGTAGAAGCATTTTTTTCAGGAGCTTTGTGCATTAGGGTTGTTTGTAGCTTCAAATTCAATGGAAAATATCATCACTCAAAATACAAAAATAAATCAACTTTCAGCGAAAATGAAGAAAGGTAGGTGTACCCAATATTATGGGACTATCGTCGGTTTTGATATGTTCGCGATGCTTTGGCAGTGCTAAACTGTGACATTATGTTAGTACTATCAAATAATGAAAGTTCCATAGATTTGAATTTCCCCCAAACGCTAAATCTGTTTTCCAGCAGTCACTTTGTGTTTTAGACAAGCATTTCATGCAGCTAAATATTTATTGTTTCAAGTAGTTTCATATATTGTAGCATAAATCTGCGATACACCATTCGATTCGTCTTCTTTCACCCTTTCAAAATCACTCTCAGAAATTTTCTAACGCGTAAATAAGCCAAATGCCGCCCGAATTACTTTTATCTGTTGGTTGCTGTTGGTTGTACCCAATATGGGACTATACCAAAAATTATTAATGGATTATCGAAAAACACCACATTAATATTTTTCCATGTTCCAGTTTTGAATTTCTGTGAGTAACTTGAGACAAAACTTGATAGTTAGTCAAAATAAATTTATTTATTCCATTTGTCAATGACAGAATTTCGATTTTCGTTATATTTTAAAAAATTAATGTTTATATGTAACTGTAACATTGTCACATCGTACTAATTAGCTTATAATACTTGGATAGTGCTAAATCTTGATTTTTTAACTTACTTATACATATCTCGTATGATTCATATACGTAAAAATTCCTTTTTCTCTAATAATCCCATATTGGGTACACTCTTTTATGTCAAAAAAAAAGTAGTTTAAGAGTAGTTCATCTAAAAAATCGTGCAACAGCTCGTTTTAAAGGGTAAATACTCGGCTTCAAAAAGAGTCCACCCCCGTCAAAAAATTTATGGTAAAAATATATGGCTGTTTGTCGAAAATAGTCCCATATTGGGTACACCCACTTTATATTTATAGGATTTGGTTAATTCCCTCGAGAAAGCCCTAAATCCTTAGAGTTAGAGACCGAAAGATAAAGTTTCGCGCAATCTATCCGTATTACGGTGCTTTCGACGCGGAAAGATCGTCTCATTAATGAATTTCGCAAAACAGTCCCGAGTTAATCGCTAGCATTAGCGAAATAACGTCAGCAGCAAGATAAACCGCAAAACATTGGAAGAAAAAGGATCGAAGCAGCAGAAGAGTGAGGTGCCGCATCAGAGGAAGCATGCTAATCAGAATGAAAAGAAGAAAAAAGGAAAAAGAAAGGCTGTCAGCCTGCTATAATCCAGCGGTCGTTTTTGAAAAGCCACTACTACAGAGCGGGACAACTGGTTGTTCGCGCTCACGAGACCTTGAACCTAAGACGTCAGAGATGAGAACGAGTCGACACCAGCAACCACGCGAAGCCCTTCTTATTTCTCGTTTTCTCGCGACTATATATTCGTGATCTTGAAAAATATGAGCACGCGACCGCAACTCCCCACTTTGAATTTTAATGGCCACCTCTATACGCCTATATATGTGTGTTTACCTTTTTTTTTGGAGCGCTGCTCGACGACGCACGACACATCTCCAGCGCAATATCAAATAAAACATTGTATTTTTAGCCGTGGATGACGAACGGTAGCTCTCCGAATGTTCTCCGCGTCAAAATATTTAATTCAGTTTGTATAAAGATGGCTGTGGCCGCGAGAGGTCTATTAATTATCATCGTATTAATAGAGCTCCGTAGATACACGATTGATTCGCTGAGTTGGTAAATAATCGCGGCGAGCGTCTCACTAAAAACTCGAAAAATAAACGCTACTGATTATTCGGACATCAGCCGTTTCCCCCGTATTTATAATTTTCGTTCGCTCAGAAATAATTAAATTTCATTGTCCGGTGGCCGGCGGTGTCAGCGGCGATCGATCGAATTTATAAAGAATAGAAAAGCTCTAGGAAATTGTGTCAGAGGTTATACTTAGACAGACGAGGCAGTTTGCTTATCAAGGCTTTGCTTCATGAAATTTAACGGAGCACGATTGTCTAGACGATTATTTGTAAAAATATAACGTGCGCGCGCACAACTTCATTTTATCGCCTAACAACTGGCCTTATTTCCCATTGTTCCGCCAAACAAATTTGCACGTGAGCGCATTATTTCAAAGCACGCGCTCAAACTTCACGCAACTACATTTAGCTTTCGACAATTGTTTCAACCCGAGCAATGGCAAATAAGCATTTGCTGAGATTTCCATTTTTCTAAATCGATCAACTTTTAGAGAGATACCAAAACTATGAAAAGTTTTTTATAAATTCATCACAAAAAATAATTTAAAATAATCTCATGATTAACCGCAAATGATCCAGAAATTCACTCATTCAACTCATTTTTCTTCAAAATCATTTGCATATACACAGTGCATTATTTTTTTTAATTTACCAAGCACATTAACTGAAAGTTTCACGTGCCAGTCGCTTTGCGTATTTTTCCAAGCATCAAGTCTTATCGCAGGTGAAACACGGTTAAGTCTTATTTGATCATTCAAATTTTATTCGCGCGTAAAACAATCGAATGACATGTAATTTTCAATGGTTGACCTCCCCAACTAAAAACACGGCACTTTCAACACGACTACACTGAGAAACTTTCAGAGTACGTGATGAATTTTGAAAATACTTTATTTTTTCAACATTACATCATTTGTAAACATCTCAACAATATGTGTATTCAGTTTGAGATCTTAATCTTCAATAGAAAAAAATATTGAAGCAATTTAGTGAGACAGCCTCGGAAATCGATACCGTGGCGCGACGCCTTTTGCTATTGAAAATTAAGATCTCAAACTGAGTACACATGTTGTTGAGATGTTTACAAATGATGTAGTGTTGAAAAAATAAAGTATTTCGAAAATTCATAACATACTCACTTTTATCGAACAAAGTTACGCATTCCGCAGTTTTTAGGTTATAATTTTTTCTGACAAAACAAAAAGATGTATTCAGATTTGACAAACACCATTAAAAAATAGACATTATGAGGAATATCTCCAATTTTTTTCAAGTCGATAGACTAATAATTGTCGAAAAGAGTACCCACTACTCGGGGCGAAGCGTATCATGCACACTGAAAGTTTCTCAGTGTACAGGTTACTTCGAATTAGAGTACTTACGAATATGATGATGGTTTACGCTGGATACGTCGACATAATCAGACAAGTTAATTTACCAAATTACGAAGAGAGACGCGCTCACGTTCTTACATTTGTTCCATCAAGATTAATATCTGCCCAAACCGCTATAAAAATATGATCAAGTGAAAGCTGCTAATCTGTAATTATAACGGCTGTCCCAACAAAAACAAAAAACAAAAAACAAAAAAAACATCGTTACGAGGATTTAAAGATGGAAATTTGATTTGTCGGTTACAGGTACTAACGCGGGCCCAGCAGCAAGAAGCACAGCAGCTGCGGCGGCGGCGGCAGGAGCAGCGGCAGCGGCAGCGGCAGCAGCAGCGTCCGCGTCGTCAGCGGCGACAGGGCCGAGCCTGAGAAGTAGCGCCGCATCGAGTACGAGCACAAACGTTAACATTAGCCAACATAGCAGTGTTAAAAACCTATTGAACGCTATAAAAACCCGCTCTGGTAGGGTTTGCCAGCAGCCACAGGCAAAAGCCTTCCGCGGCTCGAATGAACAACTCGCCAATCAGCCTTTGACTGCAGCAACTAGGTCTACCACCTGCACTAGCAGCAGCAGCGGCGGCGGCGGCAGCGGCAGTGCCTGCAGCACTACCACCGCCCACAGCAACAGCAGCTGCAGCAACAACAACAACAATAACAATAACAACAACAACGCTCAGGAGCAAGTCTGCGACAATTCGAACGACTCGGGCCTCGGCTTCGAGGAGCGCCACCAGCAGCAGCTCACCAAAGCCGCTGTAATTATACACATTCAATCCGCTAATCTCGCTGCTTCTCCCCGTATCTCAAATCTTCGTTCGCTGATACAACTTGTTCGTTTGCATGGCATGTTCAATGATATTATTCATTCGATAGCAATCAAATAAATAATGCAATGAAGCGTTCGACTTTGAGCTGCTAGCCTGACAGGAGCGTAAAACTTATTTTTCAACAATAAAAAGTTCATAACTGTTGAATTTTAATGCCACGCGCACCAGTGAGTCGATTGATTAGCATGCCCATCCGCGCCATCCGCGGCGATTTAGGTAAAAAATGCAGCAATTGCAATTTATACCTCGACTACCCGCCGCGTTTACACCGCCCGTGCCGTCCACATATATTTCGGCATCCAGCAAACGTGACCCACTTTCGTCTCGTCGCGGCGATAATAATTTAAATAGCGATCTGTTATAAAACACTTTCGAAAGCTCTCTCATGGCAGTCGCAAGTTACTATCTCCCAGCGAAAACATCTTTATCATTCGGAAATTAATCTCAGCGCGAATATTGTCGTCGAGCAAGAAAGCCCGCAAGAAGCGAGATATCGGCAGTCACGCGGTTAATCACACTAATAATTTTTTTTTTTTTTCATTTTCAATTATATAAATAGTCGAATTTGAAAGCGTTCTGCTGTAAAGCAGAGTATTTAAAGCTTGGCATACAGCGCACAAAGAAGAAGAGGAAGAAGAAACAGTAGCCGAAGAAGCGAAAGGACGGGACGAGCGCGCACAGCCCTGTAATAATTTGCCGTGGCGTATCAAAGTGGTGGCCGTTACGGAACTCGCGCGCTCGCTCGAAGTCGAAGAACCCTCAGTAATATGTGCCGACGAGCTCGTTGAACCCATATAGCTTTTGTCTCATTCACTGCTGCCACAAATAATTTCCCTTCCAATTCGAGACAATTGACGCGTGCGCGCATAAACGACGCGACCGAGCAGCGCTCTAGTAATGTATCTTTCGCGTGCTGGTGTGTGCGTATTAATGCCGCGCGGCGCTAAACCACGGCCTGGCTGCAATAGCCGCCGCGCCGACTCCGGAGCAAGGCTGCGTCAGCACTTTGTCGCTGCTTGTATTGTGCAGGTTGTTCACGAGTGAGCCGACGCGGACGGCCAACCAAATCATAGCTATCACTACATAATAAACTTGCCAAACTCAGCTCTCGCGCCTGCAATTGCTTTCCTTTTGCTCGCCGACTCACAGAGTTGTTGAACTGTCTAAAAATCGAAAATCCATGCACGGCTTTTGTTGTTTCACAGGCGTGGAACGCGCTCAACGAGGATATACACAAGAGGCGTAAAATGGACATCAAGCTCGAGTCCGAGGATGCAAACTTCGCTTTCCCCGAGAGCGAGCCCAAGATCAGCACGAGGAACGGTATTCTCGGCAGTGCTCGAAGTTCCAACGTCAATGGCTCGGTCGGCAGAGTCGTCGGTGTCACCAGGCCTCGGCCGCATCTCAGTGTGCTTGCCAAACGGGCGCCCCCGCCCCATCAAGGACCTATCACTCTAATTTCGCAACTTTGTAAGTTATTACAACCAGACGCCAATTTCTAGCTTTCCTTTGCAAGTGTCGACTTTTAGTTATCAACGTTACGTCGTGACAAAACTAACATGTCGAAAGTTGGAAGATAGACCAAGCATATTGGCATTACCTGATAATCATTGTAATCCTCACTAAAACTGCCTTGTCAAATATGAGATAAGAATTATTTGCTTGTTCGATGAACCAAAAAAATCTGCACATTTGATTGGCAGTCAGTCTATCTATGAAGCGTAAGATAAATTTAAAAAATGACGCGGATATCGAGCCAACATAGCTTGTTGATGTCGTCACTTGAAAACGCGAATAAATGTATGTCCTCGGGCGATGATGAGAAAATGAGTAAAAGGGGATGAATTTGCCGTTAACAGCTAGCATGTCGAGAAATGGCAAAGTACAGTTGCAAATCTGCTGCCAGCCGGAGCAGCAGCACAGAGCGCGATACCAGACCGAAGGCTCGCGAGGAGCCGTGAAGGATCGCACGGGCAATGGCTTCCCCATCGTACGACTGCTGGGCTACGACAAACCGACGTCGCTCCAGGTAACGCTCACATACGCTCAATTATTCCCGTCAATTTACAATAATTATATTACGTATATACGGATTACCGCATTATTGCGGAGCAGCAAACTGATTGCATCTATTCGCCGCTCAGAGATGCGGCGCCTCAGATACAATGCAGCCTTATCAAAACATCCATTACTCACGCCGTTAGTAAATTAACGATCATTATGAAAACTGATGCATTCGTGATCTTTATAGCGGGTTCCGGTTCCAATTAACTAGAGCACATCATTACACGCTCATTCACCTCATGCTCGCAGTTATACAGTTCGACAGAATCATTCGCTTTATGCGTGCTGTTATAACATCGAACCAAGTGCAGCTTTAATGAGCGGTTGTCGACTTGTGAACTTGACGAGAGTAGTGAAAAAAATGTCGCATACCGAGCAAACACGAGTTGATCGCCACTTCGTGCTTGTGCCATTGCATTTGCTGAATTTCTTCACAAATAATAATGAAGAAAACGTGAACTATAGTTGTACGAAAGCCCAATTCTATTCGTGAACGGCATTGAGAATTCACGTGGAAAAACAATCTTGATACAAGACGCTTTTTTCTTAATAGTCGATTACTTGCTGGTAATACATGAATTCCGCGAATGGGCTCGGGTATACCGCTACTGAGCACAGGAAGAAGAGCACGCTAATTTATTCGATCCTGATTTCTCGAAACAACTCAATTGAATGTTAGAATTTTGCAAAGTGCACACTTTCATCGCGAGCGAGTATGAAACTAGAACGCGACGGAACGGTGCGCGTGCGAGTGCAGCGTTTAGGCAGAAAAAAAGGGCAACAAACTGAGTGCGAGCATTTTCACCATCAGGTGTTCATCGGCACGGATCTCGGCCGCGTGGCGCCGCACATGTTCTACCAAGCGTGTCGAGTCAGCGGCAAGAACTCGACCCCTTGCGTCGAACGCAAAATCGACGGCACCATTGTCATCGAAGTGGACGTCGATCCTGCCAAGGACATGATGGTCACCTGCGACTGCGTTGGCATACTCAAGGAGCGCAATGTCGACGTTGAGCATCGCTTTCCACAGGAGGCCGGCATACTTCAGGGTCGCAGCAAAAAGAAGTCCACGAGGTGTCGCATGATTTTCCGCACGACCATCACCCACGACGACGGCACCAATGAGACCCTCCAAGTCTGCTCGCAGCCGATTGTCTGCAGTGAGTCGATTATACTTCCATCTCTCTCACCCCCCCCCCCTCTCTCTCTCTTTCATTGCTTTCGCGCCAAACGAAGCTTAGCGATAAGACCCATTTCAATGAATACAGCATAATCCCCAAGCTGCGGCAATAATTCAGATCAACACAGCATGTTAATCTCTTGAACAACTGTGCGACTGATCGTCGATTGCTATTTTTTCTTCTATTTTATTTTTGTTGGTAAATCATTTCTTCCATCCACAGTTGCTTAATATCAAAATCCCTCCGAAAGGTTTCGTGAAATCTGCTCTACCATGACAAACAGCCAAAAATAGAAATTGGTAAAACCTGACCGTTATTCCTGAACCTGACCTGAATTGGTAGTCTACCGTTGACTATTTACATATTTGGTATAAAAATAGCGATAATGGAGTTAATTACATATGTATTCAATATCTTTGTTCGATGACATAAAAAGCTTTTTATACGAGTCTGTTCAAGATGAAAAGTTATACATAGAAAGAACGGAAATATAAATAGTGTGGATTTTTTCAAACTGTTTCGTGAGAAACTTTTTGTCTTTTCGCGATTTTCTGCGTAATGTTGATCATTTAAATTCATAAATATTAGCTTAAACGACTTACATATTTCACAACTGAACAATTTTTTCATGGATTTCATTAGAGGTTTGTCACGAGGTTCGTCAATTTGTTTTGAGGCGGGAAAGTAAAGCGTTTTGTTTACGCTTCATTGATTAAACTACGACTCTGAAGTTTCTTTATTATTTTTACCTAACGATGATACTTGAATTGTGAGATGTTTATTGATGATTATTGTGTAAATTTGCTAATAGAAGAAAAAGATGAAGCTCAAAGCTGACAGACCGAATGGAGAGAAGCGCGACTTTTGCCGACTCTAAATTTCGAAATGCAAAGACAGATTTGAAGAAAACTTGTTGTGTCGGCTCTAAATTGTATTAAAATTCATTAGAAACTGAACCAGAACGGGCAGTAAGTTGAGGAGAGAGGAGTAATCTTAAAAGAGCAGCGAGCTTTGCTAGTCGATAGACTCGTGGTTGCACTCATCAAACTATGTATTATATAGAAAAGGTCTTTGAGTTTTATGGTTAATGTACACGCGTATTTTTCTATTGCAATGAGTTGAATGCTGAACAGGTTGATAAACATCGTTGTTACGATAAAATTCCAGCACAGCCACCGGGCATCCCGGAAATATGCAAAAAGTCGCTGACCTCGTGTCCGTGCACCGGCGGCCTGGAGCTGTTCATCTTGGGCAAAAACTTTCTGAAAGACACGCGAGTGGTCTTTCAGCTGGACAACGAAGACTTGAGCTCGTCGCTCGAGCCCCACTGGGAGTGTACAGTTCTACCCGACAAGGAATTCCTCCAACAGACCCACCTCGTTTGCGTGGTGCCGCCCTACAGGCGACAAGATTTAGCCCTTTCCGAGGCAATCAACATCAAGCTGTACACGATATCCTCGGGCAAGAAGAGCGAACCCCACACGTTCGCCTACACGGCCGCTTCGGCGCCGCCCGCACCCTCGCTCGGCAAACTCGACAGTGCCGCTCTCAGCACCAGTAATGGCGAGCTTGTGCTCGGCTCCAAGCTCACCTCGTCGTCGCTCGTTGTGCCGAGTAACGTCACGTCTAATGGTAAAATTTCGCCTCATCTTATAGCTTTACATTGCAGTTTTCAAAGGATCATTCACGCACTTTTCGATCTTAAATCTCAAACTTTTTTGCTATACTCATTCTGACAATTTCGCGTCAAGTGGCGTATATGAAATTCAAGCGCATTATTATCAATCAAATGACAATCAGCATTTTCACGAATAGGCGAAATATTGGCACTGTATCGAAATTTGATTAAGAATAATCCTCCTTAAACGCAACTCGCAAAAAAAAAATCTATGCAAATGTAAATTGATAATACACGGCTGACTGCCAGAATTTGGACGTCAAATTACGTTCAGTCGCTTTTCAGCGCTACTTCCGTCAGCATCAGCAACGACGGCAGCGGCCGGCCCAGCGAGCTTCCTCAGCACAATCCAGCCAGCAAACACGGCAGTAGGGTCGTCGAGCGCGGTCAGTCCGGATGTTCTGAAGAGTGATCCAAGTCCACCACCAGTCTCCGCCGCCAATTCGGCGATGATGTGGAATGCCCAATCGGCAGGCATGGGCGCTACAAGTCAGCCGACTAGCTCGGCAGACGTGATGATGCCACCGCCAAATTTGGCAGTGCCCAACTCTCTCATGAACAGGCGCTCTTCCGCGGCCAGTATGCAACTGATTATCCCGGACAATCTCAAGACCGAGGTGCTCGACGAGAATAGCCAGAGCAGCCTCATGGGAGACAACAGCATGACCGGCATGTCCAACAGCGCGACAGTACCTAGTCCGCTGGAGCAAATGGTCAACGATAATTCGCGAGACTCCACGCAAAATAGTTTGATAAAGGCTGGTGTCTCGGCGGCGGGGGCGGCCGCCAATGGCTCGCCTGTCCAGGAACTACTCGGTGTGGTTGATCTCATGAGGAACCAGCACCCAATGAACGTGTTGCCGCAACAGTCGGCTTTCAATGGTCTGCACGACGTCTCGCCAGTTAAAATCCTGAGTCCCCGTCACATTAACAAAGATTCCAGTCCGATCATAACGAGCGAGGCGGCGATCACGAGCCCCGGTGTCGTCGACCTCCGCATGAAGCATCACCAGGCGGAATTCAACGGCATCGGCAACAGCAGCTTGGGCAGTTTCGCCACGACCCCGGCCGATCAGCCATTACCTGCGCAAAGCGGCCTCAGTATCGAGAAGTATCTCAATCAGATTGAGACGGTTTCGAAGAAGACTGACGTTCAGGCAGGTTTACACACTTTTTGTTCGACCAAACCAACAACCAACAGCACGGCCCGATTTATTCATTGTCCAGTTTATTCTTTGCAGGATGCCAACTTTGTGCGTGCTTCGATAATAGCGAATGGACAGCAGCAAGCATCCAATCTACTAGCACCAAATGCTCCACTTGACAATCTTGTCAACTCCGCCGCTAACTCGCACCAATTAGGAGTTTCGCCTCTTAGACCGACAAACGCCAGTCCCAATAGCATGGTCAACCACGTATCTGCCATCGTTGAAGATGCTATGAACAGTCCACAGCAGACGTCCAGTCCACCAGTGAAAAATATGATCATTGATTCACTGATGCCCCAAACAAATGTTTCTCCGTTAAAGTAAGCACGATCGAACGACGGAACATTGCCATTGACAATAGTGCTCGCCAAAACACACAGTTAATATTTGTTTTTGTTTTTTTTTTTTTTTTTTTTTTTTGCAGCGTTGAACCCATAGTAAGCAACGCAGTTACCAGCGTTTCCGTGTCAGTTCAAGAGCCAACGACTAACGATGTGCTGAACTCAATTAATGCAGCATTAATGCCCATACAGGAACCTCCGATCGTCACCGTAGCGACCAATGTGAGTCCGAATGTCAGTGTAAGCTCTTGCAACGCAATGCAAGTGTCGAGCGAAGCTATTCCAACCGTGGCTACGGCTATGCAAACGCTTGCCTCCCAAACTCCAGTTGACATGCAACAAGTTCAGCAAGTAGTCGAAGCTCAACACCAGGTCGAACAGGTTAGCCCCCCGAATCTTGAAGCTTTGAACGGAAAAGAAGAAAAAATTAATCCTCTCCCCAAGTGGCTCGACAATGATTGTTTACTCATTTTTCGCCGCAGGTCGTAGCTCGACAATGATTGTTTACTCATTTTTCGCCGCAGGTCGTAGCTCAGGCACATCAGCAGGCAGTGCAAACGGTGCAGCACGCGCAGCAGACGGTGGTGCAGCAAGTGGTGCAGCACGCCCAAGTGGTTCAGCAGGCAGTGCGAGAGGTGCAGGCAGTCCAGCAAGCGCCAACGGCGCCGTCGGTGCAACAAGCCGTGCAGCAGGCGACTCAAGAAGTCGTGCAGCAGGCTGTGCAGCAAGCCACCCAGGAAGTGGTGCAGCAGGTGCAGGCGGTGCAGCAGGCGGTGCAGCAGGCTCAGGCGGCTCAGGTTATGCAGCAAGCGGTCCAAAACGACTTGGACTCGATGCTCAATCAGCCGGCCAGCTTTGTCGCCGACGCGAGCTCGGCGCTAGCCGCCACTCCCGAGCCAAGCCAACAAATGCTCACCACTGCCGCCGAGCAGGCCATCACCAGCGTCATAACTAACGCTACTCAGGATATCATCAATAACAAGCCCATCCAGACTACAACTGCTCACGCTATAATCGCTACGAAGAACATTTTGAACAGTGTCGCCACGCAGGTACGCGACAATTTTTAGCAATCGCTATATATCTTGCTACCACCTGGTGTTGGTAGCCAAAGGTTCATTTGGTTTGTTTGCTTTCAGAGCGCCCAACTGATGAACAGTGCCATGGAGGGAATCCTACCAAAGTCACCAGCTCAGCAGCAAAACATTGCGGAACAAGTGGCAAACAAGTCGCCGCCAACGGCGACTTTGACTGTGCCGACCTCCAACGGAATTCCATCGGTTCTCAATGCACAGACGCCAATGCAACAAAATGACGAACTGCCACAGACGACGCAAGTGCCACAACAGCAGATGGTACGCAAGCCTCAATCAAACGGCATGTCCACGCAAGACATCATCACCGACCACGAGCTGCTCAGCTATATCGACTGCTTTGACCCACAGAACGGATTTCTCATGTAACATGTCTCGTTCTAGACGAGACGAGCACCAATTTTGTCGTTCAGTGTTTAACTAACTGTAATTTTTATTTTCGTACAATTATTAATATTGTTGTCTTGTCGGTAACAGAGGAGGTACAGAAGCGAAACTCAGTACTTTTTCAATGGAGCTGGTCACGATGCAGATACTGATTGTTGTTTCGTAGAAAACGGGAATAATCGGCTATCGCATGCAGTTGAGGTTGATTGCGAATGGAACATTGTGTATACTGTTCGGGTGATTTGTTTATGAATGAATTGTAACAATCGATTCATCTGAATTAATTTGTATTTATTAATTTCTATAATGACTATTATTCTTTGAAGAATTGATGCATTTTTGTATAAGAAAACAAAACCAGTATACTTATGCTTTGTACAATTTAATTTATTCACTTTTTATAAATTTTTATTTTCAATTATTTGGTTCATATGTTCGATCAGTGAATGGCCAAATATTAGTATATGATGACTTATTGTCATTAATGTGATACCTAAACTTCGCAATTCTACTTGAAAATTGAAAATTTTTCAACTGAATCGATACTCTTGTAAAAATTTATTTGATAAGTTTGATTAACATTTTGATTAGGTGGTTATTTTTTTGGAAATTTTAATTAAAAAAGAGAAATAAAGTTAAAAAGAATTTCAGTTTTTGGCCATTTTGAGAAATTAAATAATATGGCAATAGCTTTTCATACAAGAACTGATTGTAAAATTGTTGATAAAAAAAGCAGGCTGAGATTCGTGACTGTATCCCTCATATTAAGGAAATCAAACATTTAAAGCATCGAGTCTCGTGAAATTTTTTATAGAAAATGAAAGTGGACAATTAAATAAGAGAACGTTGAAACTATTTTTGAAGTTTTGGAACGCGTCATTCAAACGGAAAATGCTGATAAAAATATAACAAGGCGACACGATGTTTGAAAGTTGTTTACTTGGAAATGCGCTGAACTTACTAGAATGAACGATTGTAAATTATTTTTCTATTCGACTGTCGTCTGATTTTTTTCAAAAGTAGTGCCTTCAACATCTCGACCAATACCTGAGATGTGCGCATTATCTAATAAATAGACGGCAGCGTCAGAAATGATTATGATGGAGAATAGAATTAAAGTAAGACAAAAATACTTGTCGGCAAATTTTGTGTGCAAAACGTCGCCAATTATTAACGTTAACTAATGACAATGTTAAGTGCTAAATCATAATTATATATTAGAGTATATCTACCCATGTTATGCAATGCTCTTGCTATGTACTATTGACTTGATTTCATTGCGTTAAATGAATCATCTTGTTGTTTGATTATTTGTTTTTTTTTCTTTTTTTTTCTTGCTCATTATCAAGTATAACCTGTTCAAGATTAGTTGATTAATTTTTTTGTTTTAATCGTAACGATCAATGCAGTTTGTTGTTTACTATTGAATACTTGTGGGTGGGTGAAAAATGACCGTAAGAAAGAGAAATGCCCTATTAGAGATATACAAGAAAAAGAGCAATTGACAAAACGTGCTCTTTTTTCATTTTTGTGATCATGTTTTGAAGCTGTCAACGTCGAAGTAAATATTTATACATAAATATAGCGACAAAAATGAGTGATGACAGAGATTATATTTCATCATAATGAAGTTACAGAGTTGAAAGTATATTCTATTATATATATGAAAAATAAAACAGAAAGGAAGATATATAAATTTTTTCCACATCTACCCAAAGAGAAAAAGGAATATGTGTATAAATTTATATTTTTCTGTCTTTTGGCAACATGCTATTTGTAACCTATATTGTATTTGCGAAGTACGTGATTTTATGCGCTTCGAAATATTCACTTTGATCTAATAGAAAGCGAGGAATCATACAACGCAACGAAGGAAAACATTGTGAGCTTTGTAGGTTACTCAATGACGTGCGCAATTTATTGTTGAAAGGTAAAAATATGGTGCTGAAGACAATTAATTTGAAAATTATTTCTAAAATTTATCGAATTATTATTAACAGTTTTATGTAACTTTACAGTTCACATTTGTTATATATTTATATTACATTTGTACAGACGATTTTTACATCAACGTAATTTAAGCTATCGTCAAAACAACCAATTATAATCCAATTTTTCCGTAAAAGTCTATTTAAGCTCATAAAATATGCTTACACTATTCGTTTATTTTAGAGCGATCATAGTTTTATGCTCACGTCGTTGTTTGTACAGTTTTTCTATACTACATAACACACGTGTAGATCACAATCTGTTTGGAATTGAAGTAAAAAACGGTAATAATAATAGCCAACTGTTCAAAAAAAAAACATCGGTAATACTTGTATGTCGTCGCTATTCTTAGATTAAATAAATGTTTGGAAACATTTAATCAGAAGAATTTACATAGGCGTAGAAAATTTTCATTCTCGCGTTCTCATTTTTAGCCAATTGATGTCCTATTATGTTGTTTTGTTAAGTTTCAATTTATAAGATAAAATTAAGAACTTGAGTGACTTTTTATTTTGTTTTTATACTTTGTATGTGTAACGCGTATTTTTGTAAGTGAATCGAAAGTTCATTAAAAAAATGCTTTTTTCCACTCGAGCGTAAAAATTGATACAAACATTTCTTAGATATAATGTCTTTCATCTGTCACATTTGTTTTCACTCAAGTATACTTGCTACTGATTCATTCAATGTGACAGTTACATAAGAATGGTTTCATTTGAAAAGTCGATTAAAGTAAAACAACTTAAGCTATTGACCACTTATCATCATCAGAATTTACTTTTTTCTCTTTCAAAAGCTTCTCTAAATGATGATTTACGTTGTTAGCAGCTGCAAGCCAGAGATTTTTTGGCGTATCCTGAAATGTACAAAATTGAAATAACTGTTTATCTTCATCTGTAAATAAACGTCTTTGCTTTGAATGAATAAGCAAATACAAAACCTGGTACATGGATTCAACAATCTCCATCACGTCACTAGGCTCTTGATCCCTTTTACTTTCTAAAAATGCTAAAATTTGATCTTCCCTTTTCTTTCTGTGGTCAATGTATGCTTGAATTTTGGTGTTTGGTTCGGGAACAACTGGGCCGTGACCTGGATAGATCAAGCTTGAATTTTGACCAAGAATTTTTTTTAGAGACAATATGTAGTCATGCAAATCTTCAAAAACGGCGGACGTTTCTCCGAGAATACAGTCACCACTGAATAGCGCATTTTCCTCTTCCAATACGAGGCAAGCGTGATCTGTTGTGTGTCCCGGTGTGTGCGACACTTTCAGCTTTGCTCCTTCGATTTCTATACATTGATTGTCCTGCAGACACGTATTAGATATAGATAGATAGATAGATAGATAAATGTTTATTGTATAAAATATACAAATTTAAATGCAGTCAAAGTATTTATTACCGTCAGGGCAGTCCAAGCCACAAGAGACTTCTCCTCATCTTCGCCTTGTGGATCATCGGGAGATCTTCGGAACTTCCAAACTGTTGCAGGGCTGGACTTTGGATCGTTCAGTTGAAGCAACTTTTGCACTGCCGATACTCCGCCAACGTGATCGTGATGCCAATGCGTCACTATCAAATGCTCAATCGTTGCATTCTCTTCCATAAGAACGTCTTTCAACACTTTCGTGTATTCATTCGCCGTGTCTTCATCTCCAGAATCTATCAGTACTCGCCTGTCATTTGGAGAACATTTACAATTTGTTACAGTTAATATGAACGAAAATTGTTTCGTTTAGAATCATTGATTAGGATTTTTTTTCAAATTTATACACTTGATAAAAGCTTTTAAATGTTATTACAAGGTCAGATCAGTGCGCAGCTGTCACCGTGTGTCAATCTGATAAGCAAAGTATTTTGTTTAAAATAATAAGTACCTACTTCATAACCAGTTATGACAACGTGATGTGAGTTTCAAAATAATAAAGTAAAAATATGATCACTAGGCCAAACGATATGTTTACCAAGCGTATATATATTCAACGAATTTTCAAATTGAAAACTCACTTGTTGCCTGTGCCAACGAGGTAAGTATTTGTGCCCTGGAGTGTCATAGGTCCAGGATTGCATCCTAAAATCCTGATAACTCTATTCGATAGTCGCGAAATCAGTGGGATTGCCGTGAGAATTGTCATTTTAATGGATTATTCGCGTACAACAACATTTAACCGTCCGAGAGCAAACAGGCAGCCGTAGCAGAAGTTGCAAGTTGCAATACACGCAAAATTAATACGGAGCCAAATTAATATATGTAAACCTAAATTCTAGCTCATTTCAAATCATTGCGCATGATGGTGAGTTGATGATACATGCTTGCGCATGCGTAATTGAAGGATAATCAGCTGACGGAAAGCAGGTTATATAATTGTCGGACTCTGGGTAATGGCGGTCTGGTACATCCGCGATTCCGAATTCCGAGTAACTGAACAATTGGAATTCTTGAAAGTTTTTATCTAAAACTCTTATTCGATAAATCTGTTGAGATGGGTTTCGGAGATTATCCTAAAGAGTACAGTTACGAGCTCCACGGATCCTACGATCCTGCCAAATATTATGGCCCAAGTGAGTAATTGTTATTTATTTGACATTTTGACTCATTATTAGATGAGTCTTGAAAATATTAAATAATTTCATTTTATTCGCGAGCTGAAGTATATACTTTGGGATCCACGTTTATATTATTGCATAAGTTTAATCAAATCTAACCTCATTTATGAATACAGAATATTTTTCAACAATCCACTGACTGAAAATATTCATTTCATTAAAGCATGATACTCGTTTTTGTACAATTATGTTTTTATTACCAAATCAGTTCCACCATGAGAGTACATGACGTGGCCTTTATGAATTCTTTGAACTGTCATGTAATACATGATTTATTATTTCAGAGGATACTCCTTTTGGACAAGTGAAACTTGGTGAAATTGGAGCATGGATTGGTCGCCGTCAAAAGAATCCACAAGCAATCGTTAGTGCTATTTCAAGAGCATGGTGGCGTTATCAACATAAGTATATCTTTCCAAAGCGTACTGGCATTGCCCCATTTTTCCAATTAACTTTTGCTGGAATGGCTTTGTTCTACTGGCTCAATTATGATCGCATCAAGCACCACAAGAATTACAAGTACCACTAATCAAAATCTTTGGTAGATTTAATTGTATCCTATGCAGGTCAAAAATTTTCTTTAATATTGTAATTCAAAAAGTTTGAATGGAATAAAGTGTTACATAGTATATTTTTCAAGTCTTTATTATGTAGCACTTCCTTATCTAAATTAGTTTGAGATTTCTGAAATGATCTTGAGGTTTTCAGGGTCAAAATTATAATTTCAATAAAAAAACTTTCAGTGACTTTATCGTAATGAAAACATTTGTATTTGACGAAAAGTATAAAAATAAACATATTGTTATCCTTGTAAATATAAATTTATAGAAGCTGTTTAATTAAATGTTATAATAACAATGGTAATGGCTTCCTCATGCATCAAAAATTTATTTGAACCTGTAAGAAACATACACCGATTTAGTTAGTATATACATACATATTTACAAAGTAAACATAAAGTTATGGTGCAAATATTGGAAACTTACCACTTGGATCAACACCAAAACTTTTGAACATACTATTCTGGAATGTACTTATGAAAGGTACATCAGGAAAAACTTTTTTGAAATTATATAAGTATTCCTGCTCATAATCATCTCCATAAAATTCATCTTCTTCTTTACGAAATTCTTTATTACCCTCTTCATCAGAAGTATCAACATAATAATCTTCAAACCAAGGACCATTTATAAATGCCATACGGTGCTGTTTCAACTTTACGTTTTCTTTTAGCTTTACCAGGTCTTGATAAAATCTACTGATTTTCATATTTTTACAAGAAAATACAATGGAAAATAAATCTATATTAACACTAGAAATACTGATTCCAACAAATGCTATCTGGTCATTTTGAGCTGGTGTACAACCATTTTTAGAATTATTCACAAGTGGTGGAAAAAACGATTCACTTCCCCATAAAGCATAAGTATTCCCTTGAAAACTATGAAAGATTATTTATTTTCAATATAATAATTGCAAACTATTTTTCATAAATTGTTCTGAAATTAATATAATTTCCTTACCACTCTTTTACATAGTTAACACTTTTTTTCAAAAATGGTTTCTGACATCCAAACGTGAATAACATAAGAAATGTCTTTGCCTGTTTTTCTTTTGGTAATAGCGGATTAATTGCTGTCTTATGATTAAATGATTTCTTTTCAACTTGTTTGGATGGTAAGCATACAAAATTGACATCTAAATTTTTGTGTTTAGGAATGATCAAACAAGGGATTTCTCTTGGGCTGAAGTAATTCAAACATTTATCTTCATCATATGTGTCATAATCAGTGTTAAAGCTGTTCTCAGTGTAAAGTCTTGAACTTCCTACTAGGACTGTTGTTTCTGTATATTGCTTTATAAATTGATAAGAAACTGAAAAATAAATTAATGATTTTCAATTATGTTAAAAAAATATGAGTAAAGACTGCACTTTTTATGAGCATTGTTGTAAAGAATTAAATACCTGTAGGATATGGATTACGAGGATCAGGTTCATTGAATTCGTGGTGAGTAGCAAACATTAAAACTATGTGTGGCTTAACTTTGAATCTATGGAGAAATTGTAAGTTGTACAGATTTTCATACAAACTAATTCTTTGCAGGCCCCTACGTTGTAGTTCTTGTTTTACAGCAGCATTCCAAGATCTATTCACGAATTTGCATACATTTATTATTCATTCTTCTGAAAAAACTTTCCAAATTTAAAAACAAACTTACTTGCACACTCTAGCAACGCGACATAAATCTCTAAGATATAATCTACGACAAATTTTATCAATGAAATCAACCAAAACAACGTCGCCTGTAAGTTTTAGTTTTTCCATTTGATCATTTGCCATTATTCACCTTTTCGCCTAGAGATTAATTGTAATGCATGATCTTTTTTTTCGCTTTCAAATCACGCAACAAAATTAGTCCTCTTGTTCACATAAACGTTACGTGTTGCTTTTTTTTTCAACTAGTAAATAAAAATCAAGATTGAATCGATGTGGTATCAATGACCGGCTCCCAACGGTCCGTGCATTTACGCGCGAATCTCACGCGCTGCAATGGGGCTTATTCCTCCGCCAGGGGCGCTGGTAAGCACATGGAGAGGAGACCGAGCATGCAAATATTATATGTATATATATATATATATATATATATATATATATATGCGCGCGCGCGCATGTCATATACAATATATATATATATAATATTTATACATGTTCGGTCCCCATCT